>PVHX01015083.1:0-48067 GCA_004024805.1 Geosciurus inauris | reverse complement strand
TTGTAATCCCAGCACTTAGGGAGGCTGAGACAGGAGAATCGCGAGTTCAAAGCCAGCCTCAGCAATGGCAAGGCGCTAAGCAACTCAGTGAGACCCTGTCTCTACATAAAACACAAAACAGGGCTGGGGATGTGGCTCAGTGGTCGAGTGCCCCTGAGTTCAATCTCCAGTACCCAAAAAAAAAAAAAAAAAGAGTGTAAGAAGAGTGAGCCTACAGAACGGGAGAAACCTTGGCCAGCTACTTCTCCAATAAGGGATTTACATCCAGAATATACCATCCAAAAAAGTCAACACCCCAAAACCAAATAACCAAATGGATAAATGGGCAAAAAAAACTAAGCAGAAACTTCTCAAAAGAAGAAACACAAATGGCCAACAAATACACGACCTGGGTTTTGAAGGAAGCTGCTTTTCACCTTGGGGGCCTTGATGGCAGAAGAGGGTGGCGTTCAGACACCGGCTGGTGGGGAGCCGCTGGAGCCCTGGTGAGGTCAGGAAGGCGCCTGGAGAGGCGCTTTGCAGAATAAATTCCGAAAACACCTGAAATAATAGCAATCTGGAGGGAGCACTGCCACTGCTGCCCTCGCCGTCTCCTGCAAATTCTAACGGGGTCCACTGTGAAAAGGGGAGGTGGGGCTGTAGAAAAGAACGGCATCTAACACGGAATGCTTAACTACAAATCATTGCTGAAGTTCACTGTGTGTGTGGGGGGGGGGTGGTTGTGCTTCCAGTTAGAAAATGAAATGCTCCATTAAAATTGCTAAGTGTGCGCCTCTCCCACCCACTACTGGGCAATGACGCCCTCACCTACCTCCCACAGCGCGTGCAAACCGTGCATCTGCGCCACCCGGAGCAAAACATTACCCAGAACTGAGCGCAAATTAGCAGCTTGTGCTTTGCCAAACCAGAAATGGCCTGGATCCAAACGTGAAATCTGGTGGAAGAAATTAAGGCATAATGCCAATTCTCCTAATTTTCAGGAAGGCCTCAGATGCTCCTGCTTTTTTTAGCAGTCACAGGAGGAAACAGGAGAAATCCTGCCGTTTCTTTATTTCATACCTACTGATAAACAAGCCGCCTCATTTTTTTCCTCTCCCTCTGAGCAGTGCCAACTTCTATAATAGTTAGTAGATAGTAATTAAACGTCATATCCCCTGCTACTTCAATTGGAGCCAAAGGAAATTACTCTGGTTAAAAAAAAAAAAAGATATATTCCATTTGTACTACACATATACAAAAAAATAAGTCACTGGTCCCATAATAATCTCCACAGATACTGGGAAATAATGTTGGTAGATACTACAGATTCTTGGTCACCATATTAACCAAGGAGTGACTCTCTGTGTAGTAGGTCTTGCTCTAATGATCCTAACCTTTTTTCCATTTTCATGCCTCACCAATATCATCAGTACATTTTTCTGTCTCAAATGCTCACTAAAATGAATTTCCCATGTGTTTTTTTCCTGGCCTCTCAGAACTACCCACTATAGAACTACCTGTTCTATAGCGTTTTCATCTTTTACTTTGGCCACCAGGAAGCTCAGGGTCAAATGTCCCATCCAGTTGCTTATATAGCATTCACATATTCATTTAATGATTCTTTCTGCATTTGTCATTTTAAGTTGTGTTTTTTCCTACCATCACTTTTATTTTGTATTTAGATTTTACTATTTTGGTGGAAGTATTTCCTGAAAAGTGAAGTAGGTGGAGCTGCAATTAATTAATTTAAATAACCCTATGGTAGCTGGGCATGGTGATGCACACCTGTAATCCCAGGGACTAGAGAGGCTGAGGCAGGAGGATCATGAGTTCAAAGCCAGCCTCAGCAACTTAGCAAGACAACTCAGTGAGACCCTGTCTCAAAATAAAAAATAAAACAGGCTGGGGAATGTGGCTCAGTGGTTAAGTGCCCCTGGGTTCAATCCTGGTACCAAAATAATAATAATAATAATAATAATAATAACAACAACAACAACAACAACAATAACAATACCATAGTTTATTCCTGGCCCTCCTCTCCTACCTTGTTTCTAAACATGTTCTCCTTCTCTCTCCTTTGTTTTTTAATTTTAATTTTTATTTTTTAATGGTGCCAGGGATTGAACCCAGGGCCTGTGTGCTTGCAAGGCAAGCACTCTACCAACTGAGCTATATCCCCAGTCCTCCTTCCCTTCTTGCAACCCTCCTACCTCAGTCTCCCAAGTTGCTGGAATTACAAGGTGTGCCACCACGCCCAGCTAATATTTGTTATTTTAAGCTGCCAGGTTTTTGGGTAATCATTACAAAGTAATAGAGAGCTAATATAAGCAGTTATCCACGAATACAAAGATTATAGTTTTTCATTCCTACTGGGCCATGGGAGATTTCTGTCTCACTAATAGCTGATTTTACAAGGTTAATAACTCTGTTGTTAAAATACTGATATGCTGTTCTCTCCACTTGATACCTACTACATCTTCAGTTCTTATTGAAGTTTCACCACTTCTTTACAGCCCTGATTGACTCTTACTTCTCTTGTGAAGTTCTCCTTAACTACTCTAGCCCACACGATTTTTCACTACTCTTTATTTAGCATTTTGGCACTTGATAACCATCATAGCTTCCACTTATTGAGTATAAACTTTGTACTGGTGTAATGGGTTGAATAGTGTCCCTCCAAAACTCAGGGCTACCTGGGACCTCAGAATGTAATTTTATTAAGAAACAGTGTCTTCGCATATATTATTGTGAGGAGATCATATTTGATTAGGATGGACCGTAAATGCAATGACAAGTGTGCTTACGCACTGTGGAGACAGAAAGGATACCGTGCAATGATGGAGACAGAGAGTGGATGCTTGCAGCTGCAAGCAAGGAACACCAAGGACTGCTAGTAGCCACCAGAGGCTAGGAGGACGCAAGGAAGAATTCTTCCCTAGAGCAGTCAGGGACAGTATGGCCCAACTGACACTTTGACTTTTAGCCTCACGAACTGCAAGAGAATAAATTACAGTTGTTTTAAGCCCCTTAGTTTATGGTACTTTATTCCAGCAACCTTAAAAACTAATACAAATAGTCAGTGTGCATGCCTTCTCATTTTCACAATAATCTTTTGAATTAAATAAGCATGTCTGTTCCTTTGTTAAATGAAACGCTGAGATTCAGCAGTTAGCCTGAGTGTCGCAGCCAGTGAAGCATCACCTGGGATATGACTCTGGTCTCCAGAGGCTGTGCCCTCTCACTGCTCCTTCCTCTCTGACCTCATCCCATCATGCACTTGGGTCTCTATTTCTAACTGCATGTAACTGCTTGTTCTCTGTGTGCTCCGTGGGTGTTGGTTTCATACATAATTCTTCTACATCATTTTCAGTCCATCATGTTCAATAAATACTTGGTGAGTGAATTACTTTAAAGCTCAGAGGATTCAAGTTTTTTAAAGATAAGAGAAAAATATGTATTTGGTAGGAAAAAATAATAACACATGATTTCTAGAGGGAATCTGTCATGGATATTTTCAAACTGTAAGTACTCTGGTGATATCTGTTCTCTGGAACCAGGTACCAATCTGGACAGTATCTGTCAATATTCTAAAGGATTAAAAACTAGAAAGTGTATAGGTGAAGGAAATGAATGCTGGAGATAGAGTGGCCTCCATCAAGTGACCAGCTATGTTGCTTAACTGTAAATAGGAAATTTCTTGTGTCAGAATAAAAGATGTTTCTCTTCCCTACATCAGATATTTGGATGTCAAAGGCCCTCCATGATTCCTGTGACCCCTTCCTCTTAAATGAGGGTAATAGATATCTGTAAGATTTTTTAAAGGAGTTTCAGTTTTAAAATGTCCATCATTTCTTCAAGAGGCCTTTCTAATATCTAAAGACCTGTGCATCATAACTATTCACAATAATATCTTAGGAAAAAGTTTATACTTTCTTATACTTAGTACACTGACCAGAGAGGTTAATTTTAAATGCATCCCAGAATGAGCCATAGGTAGATCTCCTTGAATTTTCAGGGTTCAGGTTCTTGGTCCAACCAAGTCTTTAAGAAACTGATTCCTATTGTTTTATGAGCTGGGAAGTGGAGTTCTATGGAGGTAATATCCTTGGTCTTAGACAACAGGGAGTGAAATTGAAGAATGGTACAAAAAATCTATCTTGGATTTATTTGGGCTCTGGTCTCAGAGCTAAGGAGAAAATATGAAGCATGTGAAATCTAGAGAGGAGGACAGTGACACATTCTGGTTCAAAATATTCAGGAATCACTTAATTACAAATGTTTAAAATGCGTGTCTGGGTATTTAAAATATGTGTGTGTGATGTACACACCCACACCCACACACTTTTTTTTTTTTACTCAAATGGCATGGTTTCCTTTAGAAATAGTGAGCATCTTATTGCCAGAAATGTTCACACCCATCTGAGAATGAGTTCCAGGGATGGTTCCAGGGACTACAGGCGGCTGGCAAGGATGCATTGAGATGGATCTCTACTAAGATCCACCCTAACCCAAGCGTTTTATCAAGTCACAGTTTTAGATCTTGGTGACACTTCCCAGAATGAACGAACCTGTAAATCTTGGTGGGTCTGTTTCCACAAGTGAAAAAAAAAAAGATTTTAATAAGTGGGATTATATTAATGACTTTAAAAAAAACTTAGATTTTTTGGTTCTTTAAAAATGGAAAAAGGGGGCTGGGATTGTGGCTCAGCAATAGAGCACTTGCCTCGCATGCATGAGGCACTGGGTTCGATCCTCAGCACCACATTAAAAAATAAATAAATAAATATATTATTTTTTTTAAAAAATGGAAAAAGGAGCCAGGCACAGTGGTGCAAGCCTGTAATCCCAGCACTTAGGGAGGCTGAGAAGGAGAATCGTGAGTTCAAAGCCAGCCTCAGCAAGGGCGAGGCGCTAAGCAACTCAGTGAGACCCTGTCTCTACATAAAACACAAAATAGGGCTGGGGATGTGGCTCAGTGGTCGAGTGCCCCTGAGTTCAATCGAAAGAAAGAAAGAAAGAGAGAGAGAGAGAGAGAGAGAGAGAGAGGGAGGGAGGGAGGGAGGAAGGAAGGAAGGAAGGAAGGAAAGAAGGAAGGAAGGAAGGAAGAGGGCTGGGGGCTGTAGCTCAGTGGCATAGCATTTGCCTACCATGTGTGAGGCATTGGGTTTGATCCTCAGCACCACATACAAATAAGCAAATAAAATGAAGGCATTCTGTACATCTACATCTAAAAAAAATAAAAAATAAAAACTGAAAGGGTCTCATCTCTTGTGGAGAAGCTGCTAAGCATCTATTTGCATACTCCTGGTGCAAATGTAGTTACTCATCATCATCAAATGAAAATGTAAAAGTAATTGCCTTAAAGAGCAATCAAGTTAATTGGCCACAATCACATTCCCTTGACATCTTCTAGGAATGTATCTACACATGGGGAAAAATTAGCTGCTGAATCTAAGAATTAGGGACATCTTTTTAGATAATCCAGGACTAAAGACACACACACACACTCTCACACTCTGTCTCTCCATATGTGTGTGATACATGTGTTTGTGTGTGTAAGTGTGTGTGTGTGTGTGCGTGTGTAATTTTTTTTTATTTTGCAGTCCTGGAGGTTGAACCCAGGGGATGCTCTACCACTGAGTCAGTCTTTTTATTTTTCATTTTGAGACAAGCTCTCACTAAGTTGCTGAGACTGACCTCGAACTTGCGATACTCTTGCCTCAGCTTCCCCAGTTGCTGGGATTACAGGCATGCAGCATTGTGCCTGGCTTGTTCTTTTAAGAATCTGCCTTTCCTATTTTCATAGTTCTTTGTTGTCATCTGACTTCCTGCTAGTCTTTTTAAAAATTTTATGTTTGTGCACTACTCCTTACTTCTTTTCTTTAACAGATGGTCCATATAGTTTTATTAATATTTGTAAAAGAAGGCTCTAACACCAATCTTTTAAATATTTTAACAAGGTAAATAAATTGACCTATTCATTCAAAATTTTGTTGATCAGCTAGCTAATTGAAGGCTTGACATGCCTGACTTTCCCCAAATGCTACCCAGAACCAGACCATTCTTACAAGAATTTGTATGAAGCCCAGTGAGCAGATCATTGATGTCTATCTTTTCTCTTAGTTGCTTACTAGTCACTCTCTTTTCATGTGATATAGAGGTCAAAATAATCCATTTCAAGCAGAAAATTAGCCAATTTTCAGTTTCCTTTCTAATTCAGAAACAACGTTTAAAAAAATCTGTTTTGCATGGAGTGAAAAGAGGGATGCTCTGCCTAGCATGCAGGCTTATTCCAAGTAGTGCCCAATATATTTTTTGCCTTTTATTTCATAACAGCACTAAGATGCAGATTTAGAAAACCATTTTCTAAGCCTATGAAACTCTATTTTTTCACGATACAAGTCTTGTGGATCTTTTCAAAATGCATTTAATGATACATGACAAATTGAAGATAAAAAATAGGTGATAACCCCATATTAGGCTTCTTGCACTTAAAAGAATTTGAGAAGTGAAGATACTAGGAAGTATGAAAAATGTATTTTTTTTCCCAGCAGTTGTCAAGCACTAACTATAATTATCTGTTCTGTTCTTTATCTGGTACAACATAGAAGGAGAGCTTAAGAAAGAAATGTGACAAGTAGCACAATTTTTATCACTTACCAGAGGAAGAGTACAGACTAAGCAAAAGATATGAGTTTAACTTATTCTCAAGAAACTTGGCAGAATTAGCCACTGCCTGTCTGATTCGAACAAGCTGGCAGCTTGATAAAGCCAACAAGCTCTTCAGGCTTCAGCTGGGCCCTCCCTGTTTCAGTCATCCCAGGTGACAATGACTTCTTCTGGATGTTCTCACAGCCAATGCCTCCCCAGAATCTGTCAGCTGGCTACACATGGGGAAGGCTAATGATGTCTTTAAAACTCCATGCTGTCAACTTGACACACTCCTGAGGAAACACTGAACACTTCTACTCTTTGATGCACTAATCCTGCTTTTTATATTTCATTCCATCGATAGACTGAAAGCTGCATCAATATGTAGGAGGATGTTCACTGTAGCATTGTTATAAGAGACAGGAACCAACCTATTCATCAAGAAGTTTCAGCTTCAATAAATTATGGAACGTACATACAATGAATTTAGTTGTTAAAAATAAAGAGGCAGAGCTAGCAAAGAAAACAGTAGAATACAGAATAGGACAAATATTCTCACGTGCTATTTATGGAAAGCTAAAAACACAGATGTACTTCTTCAGGCATAAAGTATTTCAAAAAGAATATATATGTTGAAGTGTACACAGAGGTTAACCTTTGGGGACTATAACCTTTGTACTCTTTGGATTTTGGGCAGGCATAGGCAGAAAATTGTATGGTAGCTAAATACCCAGCTGCCTGAGTTCCTGCCCTTTTGCTAAAGCTGAGTAACTACAGACAACTACAATTGTCTCCGTGCCTTCTTAGTTTCGTCATCTACACAATGGGGTTTCATTTAGGGAAAATGTTAAGTACCCATTATGAGACAGGCACAATAATATAAAAATTAAAACAGCATATAAGAATATTGGCCCTCATGAAGTTTATATTTTAGTTAGAAGAGATGGACAATTAAAATAAATATGTGGGGGCTGGGATTGTAGCTCAGTGGTAGAGCACCTGCCTTGCATGCATGAGGCCCTGGGTTCGATCCTCAGCACCACATACAAAGCAATAAAAAAGACATTGTGTCCATCTACAACTAAAAAAATTTTTTTTAAATAAATAAAATAAAATAAATATTTGTGTGCATGCACACACATGTGCATATGTAAAGTATATATTGGATGGCAAACGGTGCTATGGAAAAACAGAACAGCAAAGAGAAAGGATGATGGGGATAGAGTGGGGGCAAGATATTAATAATGCCTACCTCATAGAGTTATTGTTGGGCTAAATATGTTTCACATTTTATTATTTGTTAATACATGTAGGTCACTTAGAACACTCAATAAGCGTGAATTATTATTATGAGCATGTATTACTTTTATAATAAAAAAGCAAATAACATTTAAAAAATAAAATCCATGTTCCAAACTTAGATTAAAATCTCACATGCTCCTTTAATTGTTTGAGACTTCCAACTGGGGATATACATTTTCATTCTACAAGGGTAAGATTATGTGGTTTGGCCAAACTGGCCATCTGTCCATTCCTAAGCACCAGACTGCTTCCTGCCTGGGAGCCTGTCTCCTCATCTTCGCCTGTCAAAATCCTCCACAGCCTTCAGATCACAGCTAAAACTCACTCTCAGAGAGGCCTGCTCTAACCCTCTCCATCTAAATTGTCTCCCTGTAATAATCTCTCATCATATCCTTCAGTTTTCTTTCATAGCACTTATCCAGATTTATAACTATAAGTAGATTGGTGTGATATTTGTGATGATCAACTCTGCTTTTCAAGCCAAACCAGCTTCTCCCTGAAGACCAGCAAGGTGGGAAGATGTAAAAGAGAGGAGAGGGGAATCTAGGCATAGTGTGGACCAAGGTGGACCGTTTTGACTCCTGGCTGGATGGAGGAGAAGCAGCTGACAGAAATTTGAATGGGTTAAGAATGAGTTATAGGTGTTCTTTGCTAGGCAGCAACTTTTAAACAGGTGCTACGCAAGAACCTGTGTTTGTAGGGGAAGAAGCTGCTGCTCCTATAAATGACTGTTAACATCCCTTCAACTTATTTGTTTGTTTGTTTTCAGATAAGAACCTCCAGAGAAAACCACAAGAAACCAGTGTAAGCAGTTAAAATCATAGAGTCAATTTTCTGGTGACCTGGAATAAACTTTGCTCATTACAATCTCATTGTAAATGCTAAATTCTCCACCCCAGGTGCATTCTCAGCTGCCAGTTTTGAACATGCAATGTATGAAACAGCATGATTTCAAACTGAGTATGCTCAGGAATGTGCCCATCTCTACATGTAATGACATGCTTTTCCAATATGAACATGCAGAACTCTTCTCAGTAAAATCCCCTTGCCTCCTGTGTTTGGGAAGACATTGCTTTTGGCAGTTATCCCCAGTGTCCTCCTTACTTGCTGCAAGTCATAAACCTTTTTTCATTCTTTTATCTCCTGGTTGTGCTTGTTAGCTTTGCACTTACAAAGGGGCAAGACCATTGTGTTTGGTTGCATAGGGATTTTTATAATGTTGCTGTGGAGTAAATTAATTCCCCTCCTTCTGAAAAAAAAAATCATTAGTGAAGACTACACTGCTCTGGAGGGTTGTATTACTGTAGTGGTGTTGCTTGTTGCTTGGTGTGTTTTCAGGTATGTAGATGAATTCTTAACATCCTAGGGAGTGCTAAATTGGATATCAAGGTTGGTGCAAGGTTAAAAAGAAACTGCACACTGGGAAGCAGAAACAGGAGGATGAAGATCCAGGAAATCTCTCTCAGTTGCAGTAATAACTTCTAGATATGCTCTTAGGTCACTTGGGAGTTGTAGGTGGGGTCCTTTTTGAAACCTGTGGAGTTCCTCAGTTATGAACCAAGTAAGAATGAAAGTAAGTGTGTGTGTGTGTGTGTGTGTGTGTGTGTGTGTTCTGCTTATTACTTTATCAAAGTTTTAAAGGACTGTTAGCATTGCAAGGGATGTAAGAAAGGGGGAAGTGTGTACAAGACTAATGGAAAGTAAAATCGGGGAATTCCTCCAAGAAAGCAAGTAAGCCGGGCACAGTGGTGCACGCCTGTAATCCCTGCACTTTGGGAAGCTGAGACAGGAGAATCACAAGTTCAAAGCCAGCCTCGGCAACAGCAAGTCTCTAAGCAACTCAGTGAGACCCTGTCTCTACATAAAACACAAAATAGGGCTGGGGATGTGGCTCAGTGGTCGAGTGCCCCTGAGTTCAAGCCTCAGTACCAAAAAAAGAAAGAAAGAAAGAAAGAAAAGCAAAGTCTGAAAGATATAACCAAATGTTTACAGTGAGTGTAGTCACTTATGGAATTTTGGGTAAATATTGTGTCCTTTTTGCAGTATGTATATCTTAAATTATTAAAGTACAAAAATACCAGCTTTACAAAAACAATAAGCTATTTGAAAATAGTAATCAATAGGCCAAAAGGGAATCAGGAAACTTGGAGTTCAGTTCCATTCCCAAATCAATACTTTGTATGCTTTGCCATGGGTATGATATTTCATGAGTGGAATGTTTGCTGTTTGCCAAAAGTTGGATCTATGCCAATGAAAATAGTAATTAAAAGTTTTCAGAGGCCCAGGGTTCAATCCCCAGCACTGAAGAATAAACATTCTCAGATGCCATCTTTTTTTTTTTTAAATGTTTATTTTTTTTTTAGTTGTAGGTGACAGAATATCTTTATTTTATTTTTATGTGGTGCTAAGGATCGAACCCAGTGCCTTATGCGTGCTAGGCGAGCACGCTACCACTGCGCCATAATCCCAGCCCCCTCAGATGCCATCTTTCTGGCAAGATGCTGAAAGTATATTAAAGATGTGTGGTATACGATAAAGTAGGTTCCCTTATAATAATCTCTCATATCCTTCACTGTTTTTTACAGTCCCTAACGAAAGTTGTAACTATGAGCTCTTGGTTATTTATACCATCTCTGCTTTTCACAGTGATATACTGTAATAGTAGCAACAAATTCTTTCCATCCTTCTACGTATGGCCATTCACAGTGTGACTTTTCAGGGCCTCCTGTTAAGAAGTAGAGCCTGAGCTAGGCATGGTGACACATGCCTGAAGTCCCAGCAACTCAGGAGATCTGAGATAGGAGGATCATAAGTTCAAAGCCAGCCTCAGCAACTTAGCGAGGCCCTAAGCAACTTAGTTCACCCCTGTCTCAAAATAAAACATAAAAAGGGCTGGGAATGTGGCTCACTTGTTAAGTACCTCTGAGTTCAATTTCTGGTACAAAAAAAGGAGGAGGACGAGGAGGAGAGGAGCCTGGTCATATAACTTCCTTTGGCTAATAAGACATTAGGAAATATGACATAGGCACAGACTTGAAAAGAGCTTGCACTTTGGGAATTGCCCTTATTGCCTTGGAACTCTGAGACCATCACGCAAATGAGTTTTAAGCTAGCCTGTTAGAAAATGAGAGGCCATGTAAAAAAGAACATGGGCACCTCCACCAACAGGCTATTAACTGATAGGCTGACATCTGAAGAGCCATCCTAGATTACCTAGTTTGCAGTCAACCCACCAGGTGACCAGAGTCACATAAGGGAGTCCAGCAAAGATCAGCCATGCTGCACCAGACTAGAAGAACCACCCAAACTGCAGGGTTATGGGCTAACAATGGCTACTGTTTAAACCACTAAGCCTTGGAGAAGTTTGTTACACAGCAAAAACTAACTGATACAGATTTTTAAATTTGTATTTGAAAAGTTATCTGGGTAGGAGAAGCTACATCTGGTTTAAGAATGTAAAGTTCTCTAGTTAACAATACCTTTAAAATAAGAAGTACACAGGCAAAGAAGACTTCCTTTGTTAAATGGCATCTAATTACATATTTGCAGAAATTGTCTAAATGTCTTAGAGTAAGACTGTTATTGGTAATGCCCTTTTTTCAAAAGTTAGTCCCTCCAGTGTCTAAGATAGCATTATGCCCCTCTTTTTAGGATTCATCTTGAATGAAAAGGCAAATTTTAAGGGGAAGCAATCCACCAAATCTGGACATAGTGGGTTAGATGTGCCTACAGGACCCTTCCCTAGGAGTCCCAGTCATAGCTATGTCCTATCTAGTAACACTTCTATTTATTCTACCCTATGATGATGATTCCTTGAGACCCATGACCCAGACCCTATCTCTAGGCTTATACCTTTAAGAAATGTGGACCTTTGCACCAGGAGACTGACTCAACAATATCCATCTCAGTATTGTTTGGAATAACAGAAGACTGGAAGTCCAAATGTTCTTCAACAGGAGAATAAATTTAAAATATGTGGAATATTTACACAAAGGAATATTTTACAACACTAAAAATGAATGAAATGTAGTAACATAGAGCTGTGTGCAGTGATGAATGCCTGTAATCCCAGGGACTGAGGAGGCTGAGGCAGGAGGATTGTAAGTTTGAGGGCAGCCTCAGTAACTTAGAGACCCTGTCTTAAAATAAAAGGTTAAAAGGACTCAAAATATAGTTCAGTTGTAAAGTGCCCCTGGGTTCAATTCCCAGTACCAAAAACAAGAAGAAAAGAAAAAAATATATGTATATATGTATGTATGTGTGTATATTTATTTTTTAACATACAATAACATGAATGAGTTTAGAAGCTTCATGCTGGGTTAGAAAATCAAATTTTCTGTTTTTCTTTGAGACAGGGCTTCATTGTTGAGTTGCTCCTGCCTTAGTCTCGTGAGTTCCTGGGATTACTTGTGTGTGCCATCATGCCTAGCTAGAAAATCAAACCTCACATAAAGTATGATATATTATTATAAAGGTAAAAATGAAACAAAATTAAATAAGATTTAGAGAGACTATATATGTAGATGAAAAACATAAAAAAGTTAAGAGAACAGAAAACCAAACTTCAGGGCAGCAGTTGCCTCTGGAACTAGGACTGGAGATAAGCCCCTAGGAAGTTTTGCCATTGTGGATTACATCCTAGTTCCTAAATTGGGTGGTGGGTTAAAAACTTATGTATATTCATATTTTGTACATATCAATTATTATATAATTAAATAAATTTAAACAGTGAATGAAGATGAGTAGAAAATGAATACTATGTTCAAAATTAATGGAGTAAATGAAATAACAATGAGATTAGTTTGCACACTATAAATTTGGTAAAGATGGAAAAAATATTGATAACGGTAGAGGGAAAAAAAACCTCTCATACATTACTAGTAAGAATAAGCAGATTAAAAAAATCTTTTGGAAAGCAATTTAGAAATGAATAAGAGAAGCCTGACAATCTAGCAATTCCATTACTTTATTTATTCCAAGGAAGTAATGACAAATGTGCTGAAAAGGACATGTAAAAAGAGGTCCGTAACAGCCAGATGTCAGAAACAATTTCAGTGTAAACAACAGGGCATCAGTGAAATAACTTCCATCAGTAGAATACTATCATCTATTGAATTCATTTGTTGAGGACACACAATGTGCCAGATACTATTGAAGGTGCAGGAGACAGCATTAAACAAAACACAAAAAGCTCTGCCTTCAGGGAGCTTATATGCCAGTGGAGAAAGACAGAGACATGTAAAACATAGGGTATGTTAGGAAACACAGAAAATAGAAAATGGGATAGGGAACCGGATGGTATTTTGACAAAACTCTGAGGGTGATTCCGAATTAAGCCACATGGAAATAACAGCAACTGCCAAGGCACTGAGGCAGGAGATCGCACCTCCTGTCTGAGAAATAACAAGGAAGCTGATAAGACTGGAGGGAAGCCAGGCGCAGTGGCGCATGCCTGTAATCCCAGCCTCTCGGGAGGCTGAGGCAGGAGAATCTCAAGTTCAAAGCCAGCCTCAGCAATGGTGAGGTGCTAAGCAACTCAGTGAGACCCTGTCTCTAAACAAAATACAAAATAGGGCTGGGATGTGACTCAGTGGCTGAGTGCCCCTGAATTCAATCCCTGGTACAAAAAAAAAAAAAGAACTGGAAGGAAGAGGGGTCTTCCAGGCCATTGTAAAGGGTTGGTTTCTATTCAGGAAGCAGTTGGACGGTTCTGAGCAGAGGAAGACAAAAATCTATCTTATTTGCAGTAGGTTTATTCTGGCTAAGCACTAGAAAATAAAGTAGAAGTAAAGAAACTTGTTAGGCTCCTGCCATCTTGAGGGTGAGAGGAGATGGTGTCCTGGACCATGGTAGCAGTTAAGAAGCCGTCAAATTCTGGATATATTTTGAAGGTAGAGCTAGTAAGATTTTCTGATTAATTTGGATGAAGGAAAAAGAAGGAGAAGAGAAGTCAGGATTTGGGATTCTGAGGAATTGGAAGGAAGGGGATGCTATTAGCTGAGGTGAGGAACATTCTGGAAGGTGTGTGTTTGATGGTGGCAGGGAGATTAGATACTGGGACGTGGTAAATCTGAGCTGCCAATCAAACAGGTACTTTAGAGAAGTCATAGATGTTGCTGAATATACATTTCTGGGGTTCAGGGACAAGATCCAGCCTGGAAGTAGGAATTTAGGAGCCATCAATACAGATGGTCTTCAAAGCCATGATGCATTTTCGAGATCAAGGGAATAAAAATAGAAGAGGTTGGCTAGAGATAGAGGTATAAAGAGGTTCAATGACTGACTCTCTGGGAGCTGCTGGTTTTAGAGCTCAAGGCAATGAAGAAGAAAAAAATCAAGGGGACAAAAAAAAAAAAGCTACCAGGAAGGTAGTGAAACAAAATAAACCCAAAAAGCAGTGCTGGTGTCCTGGAAGCCAAGAGAAGAAAGTGTTCATAGGAAGTAAGAGTGATCATAGCTCTATAAAATGCTGATAGATGAAATCTATTAGAAACTAAGATCTTACCACTGAACTGAGCAGGAGCAGTTTTGGTGAAGTCACAGGGATGAAAGTTAACAGGGAAGGTATTCAAAAGAGGAAGGAGGGAGGAGATTTGGAGACAGTAATTACAGACAAGATTTGCAGAGACTTTGCTATAATTGGGGAACAATTTCATAGAATGGCAACTAGAGGGAAATTAATTTTAATAATATATCTCACTTAGATAACGCCTACATTATCATTTTGACATGCAGTCAGTACAAAATATTATCGATCAAGAGGTGCTGTTTTTTTTTTTAATTTTTTTTTTTTTAGTTGTAGATGGACACAATGTTTTTATTTTATTGCTTTGTATGTGGTGCTGAGGATCGAACCCAGGGCCTCACGCATGCCAGGCAAGCGCTCTACCGCTGAGCTACAGTCCCAGCCCGAGGTGCTGATTTTTGTTGTTTGTGTTTACAGTGCTGGGGATCAAACCCAGGGCCTCACTCATGCTAAGCAAGCATTCTTACTTGGTCCTACTTTTCTATTTTTTAGGGTACGAGAAAAAGCAGCACACGTGAAAGTAAGAATGACTCAATAGAGGAGAAGAATGAATGACCCAGAGAATAAAAAGAACAGCTGACCTGCATCAGAAGGTGAGAAGAGATGAAGCTAAGGCAGGTGACCAAAGTGAAAGGAGTTAGCGTTAGAGATTAGCCAGGGTAGTTCTTCCAGTTCATCCCTAAAATGGTGTCATACAAGACCATTTAATGACTTGGAATAATGACCCTGTGAAGTTTTTTGTTGTTGTTGTTGTTGTTTTTAGGTACCAAGGATTGAACTCAGGAGCACTCGACCACTGAGCCACATCCCCAGCCCTATTTTGTGTTTTATGTAGAGACAGGGTCTCACTGAGTTGCTTAGCGCCTCGCCATTGCTGAGACTGGTTTTGAACTCACGATTCTCCTGTCTCAGCCTCCCTAAGTGCTGGGATTACAGGCGTATGCCACCACGCCCTGCCAATCCTGTAAAGTTTGTTAAAAGTAGATCATAAAATAGCAACATGCACATTTATTGAGCTAAACATGCTATGCATTTTGCCAAGCATTTTTCAAGAATTATCTTGCTTAATCCTCCCAGTGATCCATAAATGACAAGAACTAAATCTTTCCTATTTTTCAGATGAAAAAGTGGAGTCTGGGTGCAGTGGTGCATACCTGTAACCTCAGTGAATCAGGAGGCTGAGGCAGGAGGATTGCAAGTTTGAGGCCAATTTTGGCAATTTAGAGAGATCCTCAGCAATTTAGCAAGACCTGTCTCAAGATTAAAAAGGACTGGGGATGTGATCCAATGGTTAGCACTCCTGGGTTCAATCCCCAGTGCCAAAAAAAAAAAAAGAATACATTTTTAAAAAGTGAAGGCTTAGATAAGAGTATATCTTGTCTAAGGTAACATAGCTGAAATGGGGAAATCAGGCCTCAGCTGCAGGTGCCAGCCATGCACAGCCATTACCTCCAGGCCAACAATGTCCCATAAAAATGTGAACCACATGCAGGACTTTTAATTTTCTGGCAGCCACAGTTAAAAATAGTGAAAAGACACAGGTGAAATTAATTTTAATACATCTTACTTAGATAATGCCTACATTATCATTTTGACATGCAATCAGTATAAATACTATCGACACATTTTAATTTCTTTTTTATTTAGTTTTCTAGATATGACATGTATTCTTTATACTTTATAGGACATCTCAGTCTCTACACTAAATCTGCATCAGAAATACTTGATCTCTATTTAGATTTCAAAAAGTTGACAGTTGAGAAAGTAGATTCATATACCCAGTCTGTTCCAAACACAGTTAAAGGTTTTCAATAATTGAATTGAATATATTTAAACTTTCATTTAATCAAAATAAAATAAAAATCCATTTCCTCAGCAGTCTTAGCCACACTTCAAGTGCTCAATATCCACATGTGTGCTCGCTTCGGCAGCACATATACTAAAATTGGAACGATACAGAGAAGATTAGCATGGCCCCTGCGCAAGGATGACATGCAAATTCGTGAAGCGTTTCATGTTTTGTGCAAACACAAAATAGAATTTCACAATTGTGTATTCTAAGAAAATAGATTCAAGGTAAAATGGATAACACCCTATGTTGAAATGTAACTTTCATAAAAAAAAAAAAAATATCCACATGTGCCTGGAGGCCACTGTGTGCAGCAGTACCACTACAGACTCAAGTGCTGTGCCCCCCTCCCCACTCTCTCTTTACCAAGTTCTACCAACTTTTTTTTTTTAGTACTGTCAATTGAACTGAGGGGCACTCGACCACTGAGCCACATCCCCAGCCCTATTTTGTGTTTTTATGTAGAGACAGGGTCTCACTGAGTTGCTTAGTGCCTCGCCGTTCCTGAGGCTGGCTTTGAACTCGCGATTCTCCTGTCTCAGCTTCCCAAAATGCTGGGATTACAGGCTTGCGCCACCACACCTGGTTCCACCAACTTTTTCCTCAGAATATCTTTCACATCTACTTATTTTCCCTTTTCAATTACACCCCATTTCTATCACTCTTAAATTATTAATAGTTTGGATTATTATAAGACAATGTTGATTATACTTCCATTAAAAATATGATTATAATGGATAACTTTTTTTGAGGGGGGTGGTACCAGGGATTGAACTCAGGGGCACTCAACCACTTAGCCACATCCCCAGCCCTATTTTGTATTTTATTTAGAGACAGGGTCTCACTGAGTTGCTTAGCACCTCACCATTGCTGAGGCTGGCTTTGAACTCACCATCCTCCTAAGCCACTGAGATTGCAGGTGTGCACCACAGCACCCAGCTTCTAATGGCTAACATTTGTTGAGCACTTACTATGCACCAAGAACTGTCCAAAGCACTTTGCATGTTTTAACTCTCTTAATTTTTATAATAATCAAGTGAATGCTAATAATATTCATTTTTTCTTTTTTTGTGGTACTGGGGATAGAACTCAGGGCCTCATTCACTGAAGTGCTCTACCACTGAGCTACATATTTGTCCACCAGTATTCCTATTTTAAAGATGAAGAAACTGAGGCATGAGGGAATCAAATAACTTCCCTAGGTCAGTTGTTAAGTGAAGGAGCTGGAACCTGAACCTAGCTCAGACAGTTTTATCCATACGTTACACCAGGTACACCATTATCTGCCTCTCTCTCATAAAATACATAATAATGCCAGTTTGAGTGATGCCAGTTTGAGTGATGGAATTATAGGTGGTTTTTATTATCTTTCCTTTTTTAAACTATACTTTCCAATGTGCCAACAAAATGTGCCATTTTATAGCTTCTCAATTTTTAAAACAAGTCTGATATTATCAGTCTGGTTTGGTTTTGGTACACTCTTACCTTGGGTCAGGAAAATAAACAAAATGACTTCTTGAATGTCTTCAGAGTCCAAGAATGTATTATTCCTTAGCCTTCTCTGATAGCGAACAAAAACAGAAATCCTGCTCCCCTGTAAGTACTTCATAATAAATGGAGAGTTTTAATTTTCCCTCTTCCTCAAATACTGCAGCTATTTTAAGCATGTTGATGATCCCCAACAACAGGAGTAAGTTTAAATCTTACACATTTGTGAAATATTTCCTGAAAGAGCAAGGGTCCTGCTAGTTTTCTAGATCTGCCCATTTCCCTGTGCAGTTCAAGCCTCAGTTAATGTGTGGGAACCAAACAGAAAGAAAGATAAAAACCTAACAACCATGATCACACAGTGAAGTGGTACACCAAAGACTCCAGGATTTCCCCACCTGCCACAGGGGCTGATCCCAGGGAAGTTGGAAGTAAAAAAAAAAGGGATCACTTTGCTCTCTAACAGTTCTTTCTGTACCTGGGCTAGGAACTCCTGCCAGACTCTCACTCTAAAATCCTGACAAAAATCTTCAACTTGCTCCTCACCAGCACCTACACAGTTAATCGGTTGTACCTTCTAACCTCCCCTCAGCCCATTTGTCCCATCTTCACATTTCCATTTTTCCCACTGCCACCATCCCAGTGCAGTACCTTTATTAACCTCATCCTGGACCTCAGTAAAATCTGAACTGGCCTGTTTGCCCTATCTCTGCTCTCACCTTTCGTCCACTTTTATTTTCTATTCGAGCGAATCTATTCTGAGCAGGCTGCTTGCTATCTCAGCCAGATATCCTCCAGGAATTCTCCACTTAGTTTCTCACTTTCTAACTTTATCATCTTGTATTGTTCCCCACATTATTCCACATTTCAGCCAATTGGTCTACTTGCAATTCCCAGAATCATCTACCTGTTCACCAGTGGACCCTTCCTCAGGCTCCTCCTTCTATTTAGAAAGCATACTTTCTCCATCTCTGCCCATTGAAATGCTACTAATGATCCCAGAGGCAGATCAAGTACTGACTTTTTGTTGTTGTTGTTTTGTTTTGTTTGGATTTAACCACTGAACCACATCCCCAGCCCTCTTTAATATTTTATTTAGACAAAAGGTCTCGCTGAGTTGCTTAGGGCCTCACTAAGTTGCTGAAGCTGGCTTTGAACTCTCCATCTTCCTGCCTAAGCCTCCCAAGCTGCTGGGATTATAGGCATCTGCCACTGCACAAGGCCCAACTGTTCTTTCTTTTCCTGTCCACCTCTATCCTGCCACTCCTGCATTGTGACCACATATTAATCTTATGCCATCATTTATGGGTCATTGTTTGTGTTTAACTTTTCTGCTTACCAATATTTCTTAAGCACCTGTGATATGTCAAGGTATGGAATAGGCTTCTTACATGTATCATCTAATTTAATTTAATCCTTACAATATCCCTGTGAGATAGGCATCACCATCCCTATTTTGTAGATCAGGAATCCAAAACTGTCAGAAGTTAATTAACTTGCGTTGTTAGTAAAGGGCAGAGTCATCACTCATTCAACAAAAGTTATTCCAATCCATGTCTTCCAGATTGCTAAACCCCAAGAGCTTTTCAATATAGATTGGGAAGTCCCTTTGGGGGCAATTAGCACTCAAGCCTCAGGACAAGGCAGACCATGTTAAAGACAGTTTTCTGCTCCTCTCTCATTGGATTTAGATCCATTGTGCTATGGAAAACACACCTCTGGCTCCCAGTCAGCAGTTAGCATTAGCTAGCACAGGTTAAAGAAATGATTCATGAAGACAAACATCATACAGGATGTTTAGTTCCACTGGTGACCCTGATTACTGTAAAACTGTGAAAGGAACGCCAAGCCCCAGCACATGTCCAGCAATGTACAATTCCCAGTTCTTTGCAACCTCAGTTTAGGCCTCAAGCTAAACCTCTCTTTTTTCCTGATTAGATCCAGAGAGATATTTCGCAGATGTACTACATATAGCGTTATTGTCATTAGGATTAGCCTTGGCCTGAAAAGAGTCTGCCATTAACACCCAACATAAGCTCACAAGAAATTCATATGAAGATTAGGAACAGAGATGGGCTAGTCTACATTGAACTAGTTTTTCACCATTTAGGGGTTGAAAGCCCCCAAACTTGTTGGATCAGTTCATATTGCCAAATGAAGAATACTGTAATAATGGGTTTATTCTCTTCCTTATTATTTTGGCATGGAGGGTGCTCAGCAGCCACTGTTTGCTCAAGGAGAGTGTAAACAGAACTTGCTGATGCCTGTGGCCAATGAGCTTGTTCCCTAAGACATTTCCAACCTGGCGTGAGGAACAGATCTACTAGTCAAGACACTGAGCAGGGAAGGGGGTTAAGTAACTATTTTGTGTTTTAGGTGTATTTTTAAACTTTGATCCTCAAAGCAATCTAATCCAGGTATTATTGTAATGTCATTCTACAGAACCAAAAATGGTGTGGCAAGTAACAGGACTGGACTCCTGACATGTTGAGTTCTACACCTTTCCACTGCCTTAACCTCACTCTTTGTGGTAATACCATTTGCTTAAGCAAATACTGGTTATTTAAATAGGACTAAAGGCAACATCTGCGCACAAATTAGAGGTCTTAAATATCAATATTCTTCCTTTTCTCCAAACCAAGACCATACAAAGTGTTTAATGTCTTAAATGTCTCATATTCTCCATAGTTAACCAAGATCTCAGTAAGAATTGGTAATTGAACTCTAAGATTCTTATCTTCCATGAAGGAGATGATAGTGTTTGGTTCTTAGGCAAGTGGGCTTATTTAGATTCTATTTAGTTGGTTAGACCATAGGCTACAAAGGCCAGAGAACTAGTAACTGACAATATCATCCTCTTCCCAGCCTTTTTTTTTTTTTTTGGTACTGGGGATTGAACTCAGGAGGGGTACTCGACCACTGAGCCACATCCCCAGCCCTATTTTGTGTTTTATGTAGAGACAGGGTCTCACTGAGTTGCTTAGCGCCTCGCTGTTGCTGAGGCTGGCTTTGAACTCGTGATCCTCCTATCTCAGCATCCCTAAGTGCTGGGATTACAGGTGTGCGCCACCACACCCGGCTCCCAGTCATCTTTAAAACACATCATGAAGTGACTTGGTAGAAATGTAGATGGTCCAGAGCAAGTCGTTATTGGGACTAATGAAAGTTGTCAAAAGTCCCACTGGCTGGGGTCACATTTGACATATTTATGAGTCTTTGAAGCCAAATATCTTTATTCACACAAAATCCCTTCTGTTTCTTCATGATTTGTTATGTGGTAGGCAACTTATGGTATACGTACATTATATATGTATGTATGTACATATATAATGTACGTATACCATATATGCATATATAATGTACATATATCCATCCATACTGGATGGAATTGTCATTGGTAATAAATTAACACCAACAATTTATAAAGAATATTTTAACCTCTTAAAATCTTAGTTGAGACTTACATTTGGGATTACTTTGGACTTTTGATGTATTTTGAAGCCTTTCACATTTCACAGAGATAACAGAAGTTTTATTTTGCCTTCTTCAACATTGGTCTTATAAATATATTATCATTGCCTCAGCCATATGGTTAAAAAACAACAACAACAAAAAAAAAAAAAACACCAAAAAAGCAGCTACCCAGAGCTCAACCAAATACTGTTATTTCAATAATATAGAAACTACTGAATATTGTCACTCCCAATACCTTTTTGTTTCTCTCCACAAAGAATTTTCAGAAGTCATTTTTGGTTGGAAGATATTCATTGCCTATTGTCTGAAATATGCCAACATTTGAGAAACACCTTGAAAAAGACTTATGCCATATGTTAGCAGATGTCCAGAGAAGGAGAATAGAGATTGGCACAAACTCCATGTTAAAAAACTTAAAATATGGATAAAGGTGGAACATACTAAGCACTGAACAAAGTATGCTGGGGGAGGCAAAGCTGTAAAGAGGATACAGTTAACAACCCACAAAGTAACTGAGCGTTTAATACCAGAGTATTTAAACCCAGAGAGTTGGTGGGATCCCACAGTTCCACTCACACATCTCTCACCTTCACATTCATCTTTTAAAGTATGATTAAACAACAGAATTCCTACTTCAGTCCACTATTTTTTTTTTTTTTTTGGCCTTTCTAATTCCTTTCTTATTCCATTAGCCTTCTTTCCTCTCTGTATTTTGCTTCTCTGTACATAATCTTTTGTTTTCAACCACTTTTCAGGTAACTTCACCCCATCTGGAAAACAACTCATGTTTTCTTGCTCACTCATTCTGAGTCCAGGGACCCAGGTCACTCCATTTCTTGGAGCTGGGCCCTTTCTCGCTGATCTCAGCACCCCAAGCTGTGAGGGTGATCTATTTTCGGGAGTCCTCCAGTGGGCTGGCCTCCCCCATGACGCCAGCCTGCTGCTCTTCCCTCCCCCATGCCTCATCCCCAAAGAAATCTAAACTCTGTGGTCTCTGAAACTGTGCCTGGGTCCGCAAGGTCCCTGTCTGGGTCCAAGATTTTTCTAAGCAAAGTAGGGTCGGGTTGGAGGGTGGACAGTACCTCTTTGCAGGCGTGAAGCTCCGGTGCGGTTCCCTGGGTCACCTGGAAGGCGGTCCCAGCCCACAGCAGCAGCCACAGAAGCCGGAGTGTGCGCCTCTCAGTTCCTCTGCCTCCGGCAGAGGGAAGGTGGCTGTGACGGGGCTCAGCCATAGCGTTGTCCTGAACGAGCGGCAGTAGCGGCTCAGGTGCTGCGGCGGCTGCTTCGGCTGGCAGAAGAAAAGGGGAGGGAGGTAGACAGGGGGAGGATGCAAGGGGCTGGGCTCGCTTCAGTCACCTCCCTGCGGCTACGCGAAGGCCGCCCATCCTTCCTCCTCCCTCCGTCCTCTCCTCCTATCCACGTCGCCTTGACAACCGCATCCTCTCGCTCAGCGCGGGTGGGGCAGGGACCACGCGCGCCTCTGCCGCTCACCTGCCGGTCTCCATGACAACCGCCGCCGCTGGCGCGAGCCAAGCGAGAATGCACGCGCGCGGATACGCAACCCGCCCAACAGGCGGGCGCAGGGCTCGCGTAAACCACGCGATAGAAAACATCCTCCCAGCCATTGCCAATGATTCAAGTTTTCTACTGCCCTTTCGAGCCAAGGGCTATTTCTGAGTAACTTTAATCTTGTAAACGTGGCGTGTGAAGCGATAGAAAGTTGAGACGCCATCTCTACCTTCCAAAAGTCATCTCCAAAAAGAGTGGCCCCAGTATCTATTACCTACTGCAAAAACCATTTCTGGAGATCTTTCATCCACCCGTCCTTGCATTTACAACCGGCTCTTTGAGTAGCACTGAGATTTGTATAGTTAAATTGAGTATAAGCAAGGAGTTTGCCTTAGCCAGCAATTATCCAAGCACCACACATGGGCTCTTAGGTCTCTTGACATCCTTGTTCTCTCACTGTTTTGAAAATAAGAAGTCATTTATTAGGTGACAAGGAGAAGGAAACTTCTGGGTCATCTTTTAGGACTTCTTTTCGCAACTGACGTCTTTTGCAGAAGTCTTGTACCGAGAGAGACCGACGTTGCTCAGCTGAGCTTCAGGAGGGCAAATCTAGGGCTCGCTGGCAGCTCGGCGGTGGCCCTTTCCCTAGGCATTCCCCGCAGCTTCCTCTGTAAGGGTCTCCCGAGTTCAGCCGCCAGGTGGCGCCTCGCTCGAAGGGAATTCATCTCAGTCATAGAAGGAGGAGCAGTTGCCTGGCAACCAAAACTGGGCGTTCCAAACAATTGGGACCCCGGATCCTCCGTGAGCAAGGCCGTGCTGCGGTTGCGCTGGTTCCCATCCTAATAAGAGCTTCTCACTCGACTTTTAAGCATGCCGCCCACCCGGGACTCTTTCCAGCAACCTACGTTAAATAACGACGACTCCTGCTTGGGAAAACTGCCGGCTTCCAAGGTATTATGAGCAAAGGCTTCCAAGGTTTCTTGTGCAAATTTCCCAGTAGAGTGCCGAAAGTCTTTCTGTTGATGTGAGGGACAGATATGGTAACATGAAGAATTCTGGTGAGGCCGCTGAGCTCAGCACCAGAGAAATCGTCTCTGACCTTGTCTCCCGGTCCCCAAGTTCAGGTTGGCTGACGTTTTGGAAGTGCCATTGCGCATAGGGAAGTACAGCTGTAATATAAAGGAACAAGGAGTTATTACAGCTCAAAGCAGTAATTAGTACAAATAATTGGCGCTTAGATTCCACCAAGCTACCTTATTCCTTTGTTTGAAAAGCTGTTCTCTGAAGAGAAATGAAATAGGAAGTAGGAGAGAGTTCTCTGAAAGACACCAGGTCATGCTATCTACTTATATCTTCACAGCATCTGTCTTCTGGTTAATGCCAGAATATGTTTGTGTATCCATGTGTGTGGCATGATGTGGTCAGTGATCTGGGAATTTAGAGGATCTCTTTTCTTTCTCTTTTTTCTTTTTTTCTTTTTTCTTTTTGCTACCAGGGATTGAACTCAAGGCTACTCGACCACTGAGCCACATCCCTCAGCCCTATTTTTTGTGTTTTATTTTGAGACTGGATCTTACTGAGTCGCTTAGCTCCTTGCCATTGCTGAGGCTGGCTTTGAACTCACGATTCTCCTGTCTCAGCCTCCCAAAGTGCTGGGATTACAGGCGTGCACCACCGTGCCCAGCTAGAGGATCTCTTTTCTGATAGAAGTGTTTGGGCTATTTGAAGAGGTGAAAGAGTAATTAAATAACAATTTAGGCTTAATGATAATATCAAAGAGCTTCCTCTTATTCAGCATTTATTATATTCCATATGTAAGGTACTCTGCTAAATACTTAGTGAATATAGATAAACTAGACAGAGGTTTTGCTCTCAAGGAACTCTAGGGGAAAAGAGATCAGCAACAGCAAAAATGCTTGCACAATGGCACATGTATTGTGACAGAGTTATATGTAAAATAACCAGACAACCAGTAACTTGAAAGAACACTTCCCAGAGCAGGTGAATTTTGACATCCAATTATGAGTTAATTGGGCCAGGTGAGGGAGTGGATAGAATGTTAATCAGGAGGAAAGAAACAGGAATCAGGCATTCAAGGAAAAGAAAGCATCAGATGTGTATATATGGAAAGGAGAGACAGGGTGGCCTGCATGGTCCATAACAGCTGAAGTACAGGTGTGAAATGAAAGCATGGAGTGATCAGTGCTGGAGAAGTGACCTCGGTGGCTCGGAGTACTGTGAACACAATGATAGCTGGCTGGGATTTCATCCTGGATGTGTGGAAGTCATGGGGGGGATTTAAAGTACTGGAGTGGTACAATCAGATGGGTGTTTTAGAAAGCACATATAACAGTGAATTGGGTAGGACTGGAGTGAGATAAGAGAGATCAGTTAGGAAGCAGGGGCAGCAACCTCTGTGAGGAAAAACAGTGGACCTGTAGCAGTGATGCAGGGGATGGTCATAGGTGCAGATGTGAGGAAGATGTAAAGGATAGGAAAGGTAGGACTTGGTGGCTGACTGGATATGGGTTCAAGAGAAAGAAACCAGTCTAAGATAACTCCTAGGTTCTGAGGGTTTGTTACCATTCACTGAAATGGGATGTCCTAAGAAAACAGGTTTGAGGAGAAAGATTTTGAGATCAATTGTGTAGATGTTGTTTTGTGGTGCCTGCAGAACATTGGTGTTGAGATTAGTTGTGGACAAAAGGGTTGAGAGTTCTGGGCGGAAGATGTGACTGGGAGACACAGTATATATATGGTAGTTGAAACCATGGGAGAGAATCAACTCATACAGTGAATGTGAGAAAAAGAAAAGCAGACACTGGGCCTTGGAGAATGCTACTGTGTACAGGCCAGAGAGAGAGAAGAACACAGAAGCCATAAGCCAGAGGCAAATCAAGAGGAGCTGGACTCAGGATGCAGAGAGCATTTGAAGAAATTCAGAGTTATGGTGCCAGAAACCACAGTAATCAAATAAAATGAGGAAAGATCCTCCTGATCTAGCCATAAAGATCCTTGGTCACTAGCAAGAGCAGTTTCAGTGGGTGCTGGATGCAGAAGCCAGACTACATGGGACTACAGGGGGGATGGGAATGGGGAGGAAGTGAAGGTAGTCATCTTCTTTTTCTTTCTTTTTTTTGGTACCAGGTATTGAATTCAGGGGCACTCGACCACTGAGCCACATCCCCAGCCCTATTTTGTGTTTTATGTAGAGACAGGGTCTCACTGAGTTGCTTAGCGCCTTGCCGTTGCTGAGGCTGTCTTTGAACTCACAATTCTCCTGTCTCAGCCTCCCTAAGTGCTGGGATTACAGGCGTGCACCACTGCACCCAGCTGGTAGTCATCTTCTTGAAGAAGTCTTGCTCTGTAGGGAAGGTGACAGAATCGTAGCTGGAGCATGATAAAGGAATGAGAGGTGGAATCAGAAGAGAGGGGCCAGGGCTGGGATTGTGGCTAAGTGGTAGAGTGCTTGCCTTGCATGCGTGAGGCACTGGGTTCGATCCTCAGCATCACATAAAAATAAATCAGTAAAGATATTGTGTCCACCTACAACAAAAAATATGAAAAAAAAGAAGAAGAAGAAGAAGAGAGGGACCAAGGGCAATGGAGTAAAACTGTAATCCTAGCAGCTTGGAGGCTGAGACAGGAGGATCACAAGTTCAAAGCCAGTCTCAGCAATGTGTAGTGAGGTCCTGAACAACTTAGCAAAACCCTGTCTCAAAATAAAAAAAATAAAACATGCCGGATCTTAGCAATTAAGTCCCCCTGGGTTCAATCCCTGTACAAGAGAGGTGGAGGGTGGAGAAGATGCAAGTGGTACAGGTCTCTGAAGCACAGGGAAGGGCTGTGTCCAGGGAGGCTACTCTTGAGTAAAATGGACTCCCTTTCCCTGTGAAAAAAGGAAAGTGAATATGTAAGTGGCATTTGTGCTTAACAGTCTCAATTTTCTCAGTGAAAGGCAATCTCATTCTTAGGCTGATAGACATGATAAGCCTTGTGCAGACTTAAGAGTGGGAGGAGGGCTGGGGTTGTGGCTCAGTGGTAGAGTGCTTGCCTCGCATGTGTGAGGCACTGGGTTTGATCCTCAGCACCACATAAAAATAAATAAACAAAATAAAGATTAAAAAAAAAAAGAGTGGGAGGAAAGCTGCCCAATTCCCCAGCAAGGGATACTGGAGCCTATGCTTGCATCCTATATATTTGATGGAGTTTTTTTTCCTCTCAGTTTTCATCTGTCAGTGATAGGACAGTGCTCAATACTACTGTTCAGTTAAGGTCTAACTGAGCTAAATCACGTAGCTCTTTGTCATATTGAGTAGTAGTGAAAAATATGGCATTTTATATGCAATGAAGGAATCAGTTTGGGTTTACACATTCATATTGTGGAGTTTCTTTAGAGAACTGGTGTTCAATGGATTTTTTTTTCTGATACGCCTTCAATCAATGTCTGTTAGTCAACTTTTCATCACTGTGACCGAAATACCTGACAAGAACAACTCAGGGAAGGAAAATTTATTTTGTCTCATGGTTTCAGAGGTTTAGTCCATGGCTGACTAACTCTATTGCTCTGGACCTGAGGTGAGGTAAAACATCATGGCAGAAGAGTGTGGTGGGGAAAAGCTTCTCAGCTCATGGCAGTCAGAGGGAGAGTAAGGAGCCAGGGACAAGATAATAGTTGCCAAGTCACACCCTCAGAGACGACTTCCTCCAGCCATGCCCACTTGCCTACAGTTTACCACCCAGCAATCTGTCCAAGTTGTTAATCCTTCAGATTAATCCACCGATAAGGCTACAGCTCTCATAATCAAATCTTTTCAACTCTGAACATTGCTGCATTGCCTAATACATGAGCTTTTTGAGGGGCATACCTAAATCCAAACCATAACACAATGACTGACACATCCTTGCTTACTGAAAGCTTTTCTCACCTACTTAGACATTGCACTCTTTATTTTGCCCCTGACTGGTTCTAATGGCACTCTCCCCACTGCCAGTTATAATGCCATGCAATCCTCATGAGCTGGTTCTCCCTTTTGGTCAGACTTTTTTTTGCAGGATTCAACTACTGCGGCATACAGACAGCCCCTGATCTTTATTACTTGTTCCAAGCTCTCCTCCCACAAGTTGCACACTTCTGATTTCCTGCCAATTGAATTAGCAGTCTCACCTTTTCTTCAAACCCAGGACATCAAAACCTGAGTTCATCATTTTCTCTGTTCCTTACCCTTTACCCTTCCTTATCCCATTCTACTCCTTTCCCTGTATTCCTGGCCCATTTCTGTCAGTTCTAAGAAAACCTAGGAGTCTTGCCCCATGTCATTCTTCTTTTTGCAGATGCCCCTGAAGCTTCCACATCAGCAAGACTTTATGTAACCAGGCTGTGAGTATTTTCTCTTTTGCAGAAATTGCCATACAAGAACCCAGCTCACCTTGATCAACAACAGGAACCCTGGAGTCGGCTCAGCTCAACTCCCACAGTCAACTCCATAAGACGTGATGCCTATTTTTTTAATACCACGGTACTTAGCATTGAAATATTATTTATCTTTCTATCCACTTAGGACTCATTAATCTCCATCAATAATGGAGGTAGCCTGGCTCTGATTGCTTCATCATCTTTCTTTTTGTCCCCAGTCTGAGATCTTACCAAATCTAAAAAACCAATTTATCAAGTCACAAGGTTTAGGTTTTGCTCCAGGCAATTATCTGCCACAAATCATTTTTACCAGGTTTCCCATATTCTTTTTTATTAAAATAAGAACTGCAGCTGGGTTCAGTGGCGCATGCCTGTAATCCCAGCACTTTGGGAGGCTGAGACAGGAGAATCGTGAGTTCAAAGCCAGCCTCAGCAACAGCGAGGCACTAAGCAACTCAGTGAAACCCTGTCTCTACATAAAACACAAAATAGGGCTGGGGATGTGGCTCAGTGGTCGAGTACCCCTGAGTTCAATGTCCTGTACAAAACAAACAAACAAACAAACAAGAACTGAATATAAGCCGGGCGCGGTGGCTCAAGCTTGTAATCTCAGCACCTTGGGAGGCTGAGACAGGAGAATCGCGAGTTCAAAGCCAGCCTCAGCAACTCAGTGAGATCCTGTCTCTACATAAAACTCAAAATAGGGCTGGGGATGTGGCTTAGTGGTCGAGTACCCCTGAGTTCAATCCCCAGTACCAAAAAAAAAAAAAAAAAGAACTGGATATAACCATGCATACGGTCAAGTTTATTAAGCCAAAGTCAGGGACAATATTGTCATGTCTCCAGTGAGATCTTACCACTCCTTGAACCTAATCACAAGAGAGACAATTTCTTTTCTTTCTTCTTCTTTTTTTTTGTTGTAGATAGACAGCATGCCTTTGTTTTATTTGTTTGTTTTTGTGTGGGGCTGAGGATTGAACCCAGTGCCTTACATGTGCTAGGTAAGCACTCTGCACTGAGCTACAGCCCCAGCCCAAGGGAGACAATTTCATATTAACAAGTTAGGAAGTCGTCATGCACAACAATTTAGTGTCGTAAGGAGTTGGTGGGTTTCAGGCCCAACAGGGACTTCATTATATTTCTGGAGAATAGTCACACCTAACTTGACTGGAATGCAGGTGGCCAAGTTAACCCTGGGGGAACTGACTTCCCCTGTAGATACCGAAGGATGATCTGGATTTCCGCTTAGCCACCTTGTATGACCACCACAGTGAGACATTCAAGAACAAAAGCGAGATCCTGCTACACCAGGAGACTCTCCAGGATATCCACAAGTAAGTGATAGAAACCCCCTTTGACAGATTACCATCCAATTATACAAGGTAAAATGTCACCTGGAAATAACCATCAATAGGTACTCATTTGTGCACAAATTTCTGTTATTACATCTATCTGTAATTTATGTATTTTGTCTAAAATGAACAGAAACCATCCACGATTGTACTCATCTGTATAAATGAACAAAACTTTTGGTTAATTCCAGAGGGAAAAAAGAATCTTTGGCTACTTTACTTTAGAGGTTTTAGCAATTACCTTTCTCTCCTCACCTTTCTCTGATTACTCTCATTTGTTCTGCCTCATACCATCTTCTAGAAGCAAGTGCCCGTTTGCTGGGGAATGTTTACCCCTTCCTGCTCAACCCCCCATCACTTCTTGGACCATCAGACACTGGATTAATCCTAAGAAGGAATGTATCCACAGCATCCAGGGATCCATAGGTGAGGGTTAGAAAATTGGGTGGGCAGATGAGGTAGTGTGAGTCTTCCTGAATGGACCTGAGAATCGGGGGATTTGAAGTTAATGGCTGGTAGGGAAGATCAGGGTTTACTGAAGGTCTTGGAAAGCAGTGATTAAATTGCTAAATATCAGGTATTAACCAGGGGACATATTGATTGTAGAGCTAGGAAATTTATTCAGTTTTTTCAGAGCCTTCCAGATGAGCCTTCGGTTTAGGCAATAAACATTTTTAGCAGGGCAGAAACCTGGGAGTAGAACTATAACTACCTCCCATCAGTCCTTCATATGCCATTTTCCCTAGCTATTGTGAAAATCTCTATTGTTCCCATAAATGTACTCCTGATTAAAAATTTGAGCTCATCCCTATTCTCTTTTCTCCACAGTTTCCCCTCATACAGCAGCCACCAATAGAGGTTACTCCCGAAAGAATGATGGTGGTTTCTTCTCCACCTAGTGTTGACAGGCCAGTGGACTGTGGATATCCTGCCATCCATCTCCATTAAGGAGACTTGTACAAAATGAAGCATGAAATGTGTTACTTATGACTGTGAGTTGCCTCTTGACTGCTCTTAAAATATGGGAGGGGAATTTCCCAACTCCTAGAAAGTACTCCTATTGGATATATTTGCAATTTGAAAAGTCCTCTTGATGAAGAGATTAGGGTTTAGAACAAAACAGCGTTGTTTTTGGCAGGGCACAGGTATTCACATGTTGCAAAATGGTTAATCTAACCATTCAGAGCTATCCACTCAACACTTCTTACAAATCTTTATGAGGAAACAAAACTTAGCCCACTCTCTTGAGGAGCTTATGGAACACTGTAATTTTAGAGCTCTAGAAGCATTAATATTTCTGCTAAGGTCACACCTAATAGATTTCAGAATTCTTGGGTTTAGTCATCCGCTAGATTCCACTTTTCTTGGAAGGGCTCCATCTCCTTGGTTCTGGCTCATTGCCACTGTGCAATCTCTAACTCTTCTTCTGTCTTCTTGCCTGAGAGTCAACTCCCTTTCCTGTGTCAATTTGTGCCATGATAAAAAATTTGTTTATTTTTATAAACATCATTCAAAATCTGGGGGTTGGGTTTGAAGGTGTCTGAAAAATAATCCTTTAGTGTGGTTTCTAAAATTACAAGTCACTCTCAAGAACCTGCTGTGTTCATAAAAAAGATTGGACAAGAAATGGCCCAATGATCTTTTAAAGTATTGCATAATACTCATTTTTAAAATAGCTTTTATTTCTTAAAAGTTAATTGTGCATTATAAGAAAAATAATAACGCAAGCAAAGAATGAAGTCATCCAGTCACAAGAAGCTTAGTTGGGTGTGTCCCTCCATGTTGAGAGTATACATACACAATATCCCATTTTGTGTAATTTGAGATTGTGGTGTGTATCATGCTTTTCCACACATCATGAATATTCACCAATTCAAAATCCCAAAGCTACATGAGAATTTTTGATAACCAAGAACATAATACTCATTTCTAATTGTTTGACAATGTATGCATTATTAATTCAGGTGTGAAAGGGTTTCTTCCAGGTACTGATGTGGGGTCCTTAAACCAAACTGTCACAATCCCTTTCCACTGGAACCTTCTATTTAGATAATATTTGTGGGCTGGGGTTGTGGCTCAGTGATAAAGCATTCACTTAGGTGGGAGACACGGGGTTCGATTCTCAGCACCACATAAAAATAAATTTGTGTCCATCTACAACTAAATATACATATACATATATATATACATATGTGTGTGTATATATATATATATAAAGATAGTATTTGCTTCCAAGTGGCAATATTCAGTTTCAGTTCTCCTTATTTGAAATAGCTGAAGTTGATAGAGAGGGGTGACTCCTTGGATAAGCAATCACCTTATGTGCAGTAAACAGATTATATTACCACTGGAGATGTAGCTCAGTGACAAAATGTTTGCCTACCATGTGTAAAGCACTGGGTTTGATCCTCAGCACAAAAATAAAATTTATTACTATCATCTATGTTGAAGCTTTTAAAAATATAGACCCTGACAAGGCCAAAATGGCCATCTCCAGTTTAGTACCCATATGAGGCCAGTGGCATGGTCCTTGAAGTCATCTCCTTAAAGGCCACGCCTAGCTCTCATTCCTAGGCTCTTTGGTGTGCTGTTACGAGTCTAGAGCAATGGCAGGAGTTCTCTCTTGGGGGGTGAGTACAGCTTGTGGGACTGGATATCCATGACCTCTGGGTGTTCCAGGATTGACCTGTATAAGGCTCACCCTCCTGCTCTGCAAAGTGGTTCATTGTTGGAATAAGAGGAGCATGTGTGGAATATATGACAAAATTTGGGTCCTGGGAAACTGAAAAACCATTCTCAACTGAACATAGGCCCTATATGGCTTCAAGGCTGGAAAAGGAATGGATTGCAACATTGTATCTGAAAGAAGAAATCATTGGAACTCTAATGTTGATTCCTGGCACAATCCTTAACAAATATATCTCCTATCGATAAACACTTTCTTGTGTGTATGTGTGTGTGCTGCTGGGGATTGAACTCAGGGCCTTGTGCATCTGAGGTAAGTACTCTACCAACTGAGCTATATCTCCAGTCTCTCTATAAACACTTTGACATGGGGAGTATGGGTATAAGAGAAGGCTGGGATCTGTAGAAAAGGCATATCAATAAACATGGAGAAGAATAGGGCTTCTTTGGAAAAAAATAAAATGAGGCTTCTTTGGAAAAAAATAAACAAGTAAATATAAAAATAGAGCCTTTTGAGCCAGGTGTGGTGGCACATGCCTGTAATCCCAGAACTTTAGGAGGCTAAGACAGGAGAATTGAGAGTTCAAAGTCAGCCTCAGCAATGGTGAGGTGCTAAGCAACTCAGTGAGACCCTGTCTTTAAATAAATACAAAATAGGGTTGAGAAAGTGGCTCAGTGGTTGAGTACCCGAGTTCAATCCGCGATACCAAAAAAAAAAAAAAAAAAAAAGCCTTTTGGCTGGAACTGCCATCTTCCAGTAATTCACCAAAATGACAAACACAAAGGGAAAGAGGAGAGGAATCCGATGTATATTCTCAAGGCCTTTTAGGGGAAAAGAAAAAGTTGTTCCTTTGGCCACATATATGCAAATCCACAAGAAGGGTGATATTGTAGACATTAAGGGAATGGGTACTATTCAAAAAGGAATGCCCCACAAATGTTACCATGGCAAAACTGGGAGAATCTACAATGTTACCCAGTATGCTGTTGGCATTGTTGTGAATATTCAAGGGCAAGATTCTTGCCAAGAGAATGAATGTGCATACTGAGCACATTAAGCACTCTAAGAGCCGAGACAGCTTCCTGAAACATGTGAAGGAAAATGATCAGAAGGAAGCCAAAGAGAGTTACCTGGGTTCAGCTGAAGTGCCAGCCTGCTCCACCTAGAGAAGCACATTTTGTGAGAACAAATGGAAAGAAGTGTGAGCTGCTGGAACTTATTCCCTATGAATTTACAGCATAATAATGTAAAAAAAAAGGCCCGTGGACTATAAAAATAGGTAGACCCCACAGGGCATGGTGGCTAACATCTGTAATCCTAGTGGCTCGGGAGGCTGAGGCAGGAGGATGAGTTCAAAGGCAGCCTCAACAACTCAGTGAGACCCTGTCTCTAAATAAAAAGGGCTAGGGATGTGGTTCAATGGTTAAGCACCTCTGGGCTCAATCCCCAGTACCATATACAAACTCATTTTACAGGGTCAACAATGCCCTGATACCAAAACCAGACAAGGACACAATAAACAAAGCTACAGACCAATATCCCTGATAAATATAGATGTAAAAATCCTCAACAAAATAGTAGCAAATGGAATCCAATAACACATTAAAAAGTTTACTTACTACATGCAAGTCAATAAACATGATACACTACATCAAAAGAATGAAGGATAAAAACCATGTGATCATCTCAATAGATATTGAAAAAGCATGTGACAAAAATTCAACATCCCTTCCTGATTAAAAACTCTAATCAGGTGTGGAAGGAAAATACCTCAACACAATAAAGTCCATTTATAATAAGCTTGAGGCTAAAATACTGAATGGGGAAAAGGTGAAAAATCTTCCTTCTAAGATTAGAACAAGACAAGAATGTCCATTTTCCTTACTATTATTCCATGTAGTAATGGAAGTCCTAGTCAGAGCAATCAGACAATAAATAATGTACATCCAGTTGTAAAGGAGAAAAGTGTCACTGTATGTAGACAAGACAATGCTACACGTAGAAAACCCCAAATATTCCACCAGAAACCTACTAGAATAAACAAGTTTAGTAAAGTTGTAGAATTCAAAATCAAAATACATAAATCAGGGTTGGGGTTGTGGCTCAGTAGTAGAGCACTTGCCTAGCACACATGAGGCACTTTGGTTCAATCCTCAGCCCCACATAAAAAAGAAAAATAAAAAGATAAAATACATCAGTGGTGTTTCCATATGCCAATAGTGAATCATCCAAAAATATCAAGAAAGCAATCCCATTTACAGTAACTAAAAAACAAGGGACTGGGGATGTGGCTCAATGGTAGAGTCCTTGCCTAGCATGCTTGAGGCCCTGGGTTCAAGCCCCAGTACCACAAAAACAAAAAACAAAACCTAGAGATAAATTTAACCTATGAGGTAAAAAATCTCTAAAATAAGAACTACAAAATATTGATGACATCCTGTGTTCTTGAATTGGAAGAATCAATATTATTAAAATGTTCACACTGCCCAATGCAATCTACAGATTCATTGCAACCCCTACCAAAATACCAATTCATGAAACTAAAATAATCCTAAAACTTTTATAGAACAACAAACAAAACCTACCACCACCAACAAAAAACCCAAACCAAATAGCCAAAGCAACATTGAGCAAAAAGAACAAAACGGGAGACATTACACTACCTGACTTCAAAATACACTATGAAGCTGCAGTAATCAAAACAGCATGGTATTGGCATAAAAAGAAAAACAGACCAATGGAACAGAACAGAGAACTAAGAAGGAAACTCACACACCTACAACCAACTGACCTTTGACAAAGATGCTAAAAAATGCATTAAGGAAAGGACAGTCTCAAATGGTGTTGGAAAATTGGATATACACATGCAGAATAAAATTAGATCCCTCTCAACACACACAAAAAAATCAGTTCAAGATGGATTGAAGATTTAACTGGAAGACATGAAATTACTTGAAGAAATGCTTCAGGATATTGGAATAAGCAAGGATTTTTTTTTTTTTTTTGGTAATGGGGACTGAACCCAGGGATACTCTACCAAGTCCTTTTTGAGACAGGGTCTCACTAAGTTGCTGAGGCTGGTCTTGAACTTCTGATCCTGCTGCCTCAGTCTCCAAGTTGCTGGGATTACAGGAATGTGCCATTGTACCCAGTATGGACAAGGATTTTTTGAATAAGATCCCCAAAACACAGGAAACAAAAGCAAAAAGACAAATTGGATTATGTCAAACTGAAAAGCTTCTGCACAGAAGAAAACAACCAACAGCAAAGAAAAAAAACCCTACAGTATGGGAGAAAATATGTGCAAGGTATAGAGAAATTCATATCCAGAATATGTAAGGAACTCAAAAAATAACGAAAAATGAAAAATGAGCAATACACTTAGACAATTATCAAGACCATCCAACAGGTGTTAAGAATGTTCAGAATCATGCATCATCAGAGAAATGCAAATGTGGTTAAAACCACAATGAAATATCACCTCACTCCAGTAAAAATGGCAATTATCAAAAAAAGATAGCAAGTGCTGGTAAGGATGTGGAGAAAAGGGAACATTGTTGATGGGAATGTAAATTAACATGGCCATTATGGTAAACAGTATAGAGGGGCCTTAAAATTTTAAAAATAGAACTACCAGCCAGGAGCGGTGATGCAAGCCTGTAATCCCAGCACTTGGGGAGGCTGAGACAGGAGAATTGCTAGTTCAAAGCCAGCCTCAGCAACGGCGAGGCGCTAAGCAACTCAGTGAGACCCTGTCTCTACATAAAACAAAATAGGGCTGGGGATGTGGCTCAGTGGTTGAGTGCCCCCGAGTTCAATCTCCAGTTACCGCCCCCGCCACAAAAAAAAAAAAAAAAGAAATCCTGTCATTTGCAACATCACAGATGGAATTGGAAGACATTACATTCAGTGAAATAAACCACACAGAAAGGCAAATACACATGATCTTGTTCATATAAAAAAGTTGCTTTCATAGTTGGGAATAAAATGTGGTTTCTAGATGCTGGTGAGTGCAGTTGGGGATCACATGGCCAATCTCAGCAATTTAGGCAGACACTAAGCAATTTAGATTATCTCAAAACCAAACAAACAAAAACGGGCTGGGGTTGCAGCTAGGTGGTTAAGTATGCCTGGATTCGATCCCTGGCGCGCACGCACACACACACATACACAAAAACAATGTTCAATGTTTTCACCATAAATTTTGTTCCAGACAGAATTGCTTACCTAAGGTGAATCTTACATAATGTATGCATGCAATGACACATCACATGCTACTACATAAATATGTACAATTTTTACGTGTCAATTTCTAAAAATTGCCGGGCGCAGTGGTGCACGCATGTAATCCCAGGGAGGCTGAGGCAGGAGGATCGCAAGTTCAAAGACAGCCTCAGCAAGAGCGAGGTGCTAAGCAAACTTGGTGAGACCCTGTCTCTACATAAAACACAAAATACGGCTGGGGATGTGACGCAGTGGTTGTGCCCCGAGTTCAATCCCTGGTGAAAAAAAATTAAAATTTTAAATGTTTTAAGAAAAATTCCTAGACTTCTATTAATTCGTTAAATCCTGGGCAAGTCCCTGGAATGTGTATTCCTGTAAGTTCATGTTTAATGTGTACGTGTGCATGACAACTTTTTTCCGCCTTAGTGCCATAAGTGGTAGAGTGCGTTTAGCTCCGGAAGGCACCAGCGTGGGTACCGCAGTTAAAAGACAAGCCGATCCTAAAAGGAAAAACGAAGGCCTCGGTCACCGTCCAGCTCTGAGGCAGGGCAACCGCTCTCGCCCCATTCACTCTCCGCCTCCGCGTGTCGGCGCCCCAGGCCGCCGCAGACTGTTAACGTGCTCGTCCCAACGTCCCGAAGCTGGGTGGCCGGTGACCGCGGCCCGGGGCTGGGCTCAGATCAGAATCGCCTCGATAATCATTGGCCCGGGACAGGCCCGGCCTCGTCTATCTGATCAATTCATCACTTCTGAGCGCCGGGCCCACAGGACCGGCTCCGGGACCTCAGGGACCGCGGCGCTGGCGCCGCCCAAGGGGCCTCGCTGCACAGCGCCCGGAGAGGGGCTTCGCAGGAGGGGAGCTTTTCATTTCGGGGCGGCCCGGCGGAGCTGGGGTCACGACCCGATCAAATAAGATCAAGGTGTAGACGGGGGGAGGGGCACAGGGGGGCACACACACTCGCCTTGCACGCTCCTCGCGCACACACTCGAGCATCCATTCACTCACTGGGCACGCACGCACCTTCCACACGACACTCCAACACAAAGCACACTCGCCCCAGCCCAGGCCGCTCTCCCTCCCGTGAGGTAGCGGAAGTCCGCACCCTCTTTTAAACCGTCCGGCGCCGCCGCCGCCGCCACGAAGGATTCTGGGAGAAACCACTCACCATAGACGGGGGACTCCCTAGCGCAATTTTTCAGGACTCGCTCTGCTGCCCTCGTGTGGCTCGGAGGCACCAGGGAGAAGAGATTGAGTACTGAATGGTGGTTGTCTTTTGATCTTTATATTAATTCAAATAAATCTTCATATGCACATCTATAGTTTTATCTACACTTTATTTTCATTTGTCTTAAATTTTAAAATATTGAGTATAAGATGATTCAATTTCAGATTTATAGGTGAATGATGTTGCGTGGACACAGCGACCTCTGGTCACCAAGAAAATCATCAGCTGCCCCAGTAATTTTTCTAAGGGAGAAGGCAAGCATCATTTTACCACAGAGGTGAGGAATAGCGATGTTTTCTTTTTTAAAAAATATTTTGAGTTGTAGATGGGCACAATGTCTTTATTTTACTTATTTTTATGTGGCGCTGATAATTGAACCCAGTGCCTCACACGTGCTAGGCAAGGGCTCTACCACTGGGCCACAACTTCAGCCCTAGAGTTGTTTTCTTGATAGATATTTTGGGTACTGGGGACCAAAGCCAGGGCATCACACATGCTAGGCGAGTTCTATCACTGAGCCATACTCCCAGCTCCAGGAATATTTAAATCCAAAGACTAGGTGGTCAGGGTATCTGTGAAATGGGTGAAGATAGGAAGTCATATCCCTTGCCTCACAGAGCTTTCTGGCTGCTCAGAACTTGATGGTGTGGCAGTCATTTACATTCACATCCATTAAAACATATCTGACTTTCAAAGTCCACAAGTACAATGAAAAATAGCAGCAGCCAGAACCATAAAAAAAATTAGTAGTGATTATATAAGTGAACTGGCACCTCTCACAGTAGAGATCACAACTTTCAACATCTCAGTTCCTCCTCCCTTCTTTTTCAATGAAATTAGTGTGTAGGGAAAAGATAAAGCAAAAGAATATTGGAGATTAATAGAAATGATTTCTGAAGTTATAATTTGTACATGTGCCAATCCTACCAGGCACCTAGAATAAACAAATAGGGAGGGGAAGAAATATCTTTTGTATATGACAGGATGCCATTGGCTCGAATATTTTTTAGGTGCCTGGCTGGTTTGAGAAACTTCATTTGAATTAGTTCATTGATAATGGGAGGTAATACTTATATTTTAGTAGCAGAGGTAGGTTCAATGTATTGGTGAGTGCTTTCTACCCTATTCAGTATACCTCAAAGTTTTATGAAAACCTCATCTCCCCTCAAAGGAGAAAGCTAGGCTATCATATATTCTCAACTGTATCATACATTCAGTGATCCTCACAAGAGGATAACAGAAATGATGACATTCATTAATGTGAACTAAATAGGTGAGTATCACCAGAATCCAAGAGGAGTATTGAAAAGTTCAACAAATTCATCATGTGTCAAATAAAATGGACAAATATTGTAGGGAAAGAAATTTTATTTTCAAGGATTTGTGCAGACAATGATGAATAAAAAACTGTATTTCAACTATAAAAAGGAGCTGACTTCATTCTACCCTGGCACACAGGGTTTATGGTGATACCAGGTTGAATTTGAGGCAATATTGCTATTCTCATGCCCTTACCCCTAAGACTTCCCCAGAGGAACAATTTTTTAAAATAATTTTTAGCCAAAAATATATGACACGTCAACCAAAGTAATGAGTTAAAGTTTCTATTTTTCTGTTTACATAAAATCAAGAAATGAAATAGGCTGTGTATTTGCTGCTTGCTGTAAATTACCTTCACCTTGTGCACTTTTTGGTACATTCTGGAATGAAAAATGTCAATACATCACAACTCAAGAGTGTAGGCCAAGATGACCCACCCAGGCAGCTATAAAAATTGGTTGAACTATATTGTGGAATGGAACTAGTCTAAAGTATGAAGCAGCTCTAAGCACCAAACTTAGAGACATTAGCCCTATTAGAAAACAAGTCATTAAAGCTACAAAATAACAAGTGCAAAACATGCTGAACCTGTTCCCAGGGAAAGACATTCCCTTTGGCCAACAGGTTCCAAACTCACACCATAAGGCGTAACTTTTCTTTCCTATTCCACTAGATTTCCTTTCTCTCATAGGAAAGATCCTCAGAAATGACAATGGGAAACATGAATCATTGAAATTTACCCTGTGGACCAATTCCTGAAGAGATAACAGCCACAACTCTGAGATGATTAGACATGTAGTGTTTACTTGATGATGTTCTATGCTTTTAGGATCCCTCAAAGCATGAAACTGCATATATTAGAACCTAAACTTCCTAGCAGCTTTTAATCTTTTGTAGTAAGCAGACAAAAGGCAATTTATTGCCACACAGGAGACATCCACAGCTAATTTGTCCCCAGTCGAGTTTTACTGTAATGGACAATTCAACTGGAAGATCTTTATCTATCCTTGCTTACTATAATTTAGTTTTAGACTTTTTTTTTAAATACAGAAGTTCTTAGCTTAACAAATCCAACAGCTGATTTTGCATATTAGAAGAGGGAGCAGAAAAGTCTTCCCTTCAAATGTTGTCATCTGAAAAGATTTGCTCAGGAATTACCATAGTCAATGGAAAAGCTCTTTTCTCTGAATTGTCAAGTTCTGTTCTCCTTTACTTTAGAAAACATTTTTATTTCACTAATGGATTCTATGAACTGTCCAAACATGCCAACAAATACCAGCAACTTCTCTTGTTTGAATTTCTCATGTTCCCCACAGTAAATAATTTCCAGAAACAATGAAAGAGTACTGTAATATAAAGAAAATTCAGTTGGCCAAGAAAAACAGGTAGTCAACTAAAAATTGCCATAACACAAAGACTTAGTATGAATCTTTTATAACATGAGAAACCTTCCATTTAACATCATAATAGATTCTTATACTAGAGGAATTTACTAGTATATGAATTGATATGCTAAATTATTTCTTCTCCTCTAACTGCAAATATATTAAACAATCATTTCTTCATTTCTTTTTCCCCTAGTGGTGGCATTTAAAACTGAGTAACAGTATTTAGCACTAAGTTAGAAAATATAAAAAAGCTTTAGGAAATAACAACAGTTGATTCATTTTTCATATACCATTTGATTGAATAAAGTCTTCTTTTGAGGATACCGGTGAACAGAAAGTGTTTTGTTGGTTTTTTTTTTCTTAATCACTGCTCTCTAGTCTCATCACAGATGGTTAATTCCTGAATTTTATATAAGTTCAGATTCTCTTGGCAAAACTCTCAAGCTACCAGCACATGCCAAGCTGCTTCATCTGTTCTTTTTGCAATGAGAACCATGCTTCCCTCTCTCATGTTCCCAGACAGGTATATAAAAGACAAATTTCTAAAGCCAAGCAATTTCCTGGCTTTCATAACTCCTATTTCCCACCTGGTACCTCCCTCCCCAATTTGCCAAATCCATATTAAACAGTGAAAAAAAGTCAAGTCTTGAAAATTATTTCTCCTTCCAAGAGACCTGAACACAGCTTACATCCTTCACTATAAGCCTCAGTTTGAAAAGATCCTGATGAGGGGATGCAGAACAAAATAGGTGACATGTTGATGTAATTTTTGTTTTTTGCAGTGCTGAGAATTGAACCAGGGCCTCACACACGCTAAGCAAATGCTCTATCACTGAGCTATAACCCAGCCCAGGTGACAGGTTTTTAAAAAGCAGGAGGTATGTAATCTTATCACCAATGGGTATAATTAAACTGGACATTATATGTTCACTGCTGAGGGCCGATTTACACACAGATCAAAGGAAGTTGGCTTTCAGAGTCCCCTGAAGCATAAATAACATCTGTGACCACGCAGAGTTTTCCTCACATGTGGCAGGTGCAGATGCTGTGATGTCATCCTGGGGACTTTGATGTTTTTGGCTGAACTCTCCTCCACTGGGTCCAGGCCTCCAACAGGTTCTTCACCCCTGTCCCCTTGGTTGGCAGTTGATGAGTTGGATATTTTTTAATTCATTTTATAAACAAGACGTAAAAGGCCATTACAATGCAGGCGATTGCCACAGCAGCATGCAGCCTGGTTCCAATCACAGCAGCTAGCAGGCAAAAGTAGAAAGAGATGAAATCACTCCCGATTCTTCACAAAAGTCCTCACATTCAAGGTGACATTCTAAAATTTCTAGTTACAAACAAAGAGATCTATCAAGAGTCTCAAGAACCCAGCAATGTTTTTAAATGCTCCATTTATTCTTTAGGTTCTAGATGAATATATTGTTTCTATTTTTTACCTTATTGTGAAAAAAGATTTAGGTAGGTAGGATTCTAGTTGAAGATATCCCAAATAAAAAGTACAAATACATCTCAGTTAATCAAAACTTAAAAAAGGTACACTGTATTCTTTCCAGAAAATCAGGAAAGTTTTCAGTGGGAAAAATATCTCTCCCTTTCAAGGGAAGAACTCCAGCCCAGTCAAAAACTGCTTAAGAATACTGGACTTTCCTGGATGCTAAAATAAACTTATCTTCTAAATAACAGTAAATTCACAATTCACCTCTTTTTTCTTCTTTCTTTTGGTACTAGGGATTGAATCCAGGGGCACTAAACCACTGAGCTACATCCCCAGGCCCCTTCTCCCTTTTTTCTCTTTTATTTTGAGACAGGGTCTCACTAGTTGCTTGAGACCTTGCTTACTTGCTAAGAGTGGCCTTGAACTTGGAATCCTCCTGCCTCAGCCTCCTAAACTGCTGGGATTATAGGTGTGCATCACTGTACTAGGCTACTTCTTTTTTCAAGTTTGGAAATGATTATTTAATTTTACCACCTCTCTTTAGACTCCATCTCAGGACTTTTTTCTAAAAGTGAAGTCAAATATAATCCCAGCTCATAATACCCCATTTGTAATACCACACTGTCCAGAGATGGCCATCTCCTCTTCCTGTCCAGGCTTGACCTTACCTTTGTAAAACACACCCCAAACTCCCTTCTTCTCAGATAGCAGCCAAGTTTTGAGACGAGGTACTTTCTTGAAGTAGGCACAGGTGCAAACAAAGAGCAAACCAAACACCAGAATCCCATCCAAGGAGTACACTGTCATAAACAAAAAAAGAAAACCTTCAGTGCTGATCTAGCTTGGAACAACAGGTAATCCCAGCTAAGAGCAGAGTGTGAGTCCCAGCTGAAGAGGACAGAGTGTAATATAATATCAAGATAACAGTTTCAAATGGCAGTACCAACACTTAACAAAAAGACAAGGTCCTGAAACTAACAATGTTACCTTACTGCTCCCCCAAATTGCTTGTAGACATTACCTTTACACCAGTTTCACTGGCCCCTCCCCTCCCTTTCCAAAACTAGAATCCTGAGTAGACTATATTGGTTTATGTGGAATCAGCCTCCCAGTGTTGGCAATAGGTTGAGAGAGGCATAAGAATCCTTGGAGCCTGAGCACAAAGAATTAAACATGTTCTTGTTATAAATCACTCATGTGATAAAGGAGAACTCGATGTTTAGCCAAGTCTGTCAGATCTGCATCTGTTGGCGAAGAACATGTCGAGGCAAAGAATAAAGCTTAATGGAAATTTTGAGAGTTAGAATTCATGTGAATACAATTTTCCTATACTTAGCTTACACTTCATGCATGACACTCTACTTACAAATCAAATTTCTGCCAGAATAACAACAAATTCTTATATTTTAAAAAACGGATAATTTAATATAGCAAAAAGCTTTAAGCTTTCAGTTCTATTTCTTACATATGTAAACTCATATTGTACTGGTAAGCACAATGAATCATCTTACCGCAGATAATAATAATACTGGACCACACAAGTGGGACACAGACACACACACACAAATTTATTCAGCAACTACTACGTGCCAGAATGCTCTCTTATTTCCAGGTTCAGATTATTTCTTCCTCTGGATGATGTCCTGAGATCTCTGACTATCCAGGAAGCTCCAAACTTATAGTGTGTATAGCCACTGTCTGCCAGTTTTGGACAACACTATGTGCCTCTATTCCTCTAGTAAAACACTCTCATGGCTAGCTCCAGCAAATTAATACACACACATATTTTAGGAAGAATGATACCTTCGTGTGCTACTTTTCCTCCCATAAATATTTGCAGACACTGCCAAAAATTCACAGGGACGTGAAATAATAGTCTTCAATGCCAGGCATATGGACAAGGTACTTTTGAGAAATGCTTTCCTGTGCCCTTCAAATTATACTGCCTAAAAGACGTTCTCTTCTCCTTTTCTGTAAGGCTGATTGTAAAGACCATGGAAGGCCTGCTTCTTACCCTTTCTTGGATTTCAGAAATCATGTCTATCAAGTGTTTGGAGATGCCTGGAAAATTAGATCAGAGAAACAGGGTGACAACTGCTGTATCATTTAGAAAAGACAGCGTCTAAATAGGTCCTTTGCAACACTAGCCAGAGTTTCCAGATGTGATTATCCAGTTAGGACTTTAGAATCAGAGTAGAGAAGGCTTTTCCGGCATTTTTAAAAAGAACTTTTGGGGGGGGGGGTGTCCACGTTCACCTCCCCCAGCCAAAATGTAAGGTCTGATATCCTCTGTGATTTCTTGGTCCTCTCAACCAACCTACAGTTCCAAAGTACGAGAAAGTAGGAGGCTGGGCGGGGCGATTCTCTCTTCCCTGGGCTTAAAGAACACTAGTTTTATGGAGACTGCCCTCCCCAAGGGCCAGAACGAATTTCAGAGAAAGAGAAAGGGTAGAGACCGGAGGCTCAAGATGTGGACAGGAGAGGGACTGGGAGACCTAGATGGGCACCGGAAGGAGGAACCCGCAGAGAAATACACGAGACAGGAGTGAGGGGCTTCGAGAAGCCCAGAGGGGACGGGCTGGGAGGGGGCGGGGAGAACGGCCACGTCAGTCCCAGCCCCGCCCGCCACAGTCCCCCCTCCCCCATTCTTCACTACCACCCTCCGCTCAGGGCACGGACCCTCACCGTTAGTCATGGCGGCTAGGCCCGGGCCTGGGTAAGGGGTCCGGGTTCAGTGGTGGTAGCGGCGAAGGCGGGGAAACCCGACTCCCGCTTGACACTTCCCGATCCTGGCCGCGGCGACAGGCAGGAGCCGTAGTACGCAAGCGCAAGGGTTGAGAGGCGAGCGCCGAATTCAATCAGGACTTGCTAGCCAATTGTCGAGTAAGGGGGATCTGAATGGGTGGTGCTTGCGCGCTTACGTGGGGTAAGGAGAGCCGGTTGTTCGCGAGACTTCCTCTGTGGTCTCGGTAGGCGAGCCTTGGGGGGCTGAGTGTGCAGTCAGTGCTGGGGCGTAACTCTACCGGTCTGCGGTGCTGTGCTTGAGAAGGTAAAGGCTGGAGGTTAGGTGCCTTGGCGGCTGCTCTTCGTCTATATGTAAGCAGCAGCCCACTTGCAACGTAAAGGTTTCGGTCCTCTGGTGCTTCCACTAAGAGAACTCCAACACCAGGGCTTAAGAAACAGTTTCGTTTTCTCTCCTTTCCTCCACCATTCAGGTGTAGGAGGTTGACTCCGTTCTCTGCACGTCTCCTCACAAGACTTTCAGGATCAAGAGATTCCTAACTAAGAAACAAAACCAAATCGTCCAATTCCCCCAATGAAGTCGGATGAAAACTTGTAATAAAATCAGGTACAACTTCAAAAGAAGACATTGGAGAAGAACCAAGTAGGTCTGTAAGAATTGGGCCTGGTGCAGTGGCGCACGCCTGTAATCCCAGCGGCTCAGAAGGCCGAGGCAGGAGGATCACGAGTTCAAATGTGTCTGAATCTTCAGAATGAAATAAGCTTTGTAGCAAAAAAATCACATATTTCAGATCCCAAAGCTCTGTGTTGTTGGAAACATTCAAACTACTGCCTATTTGAATGGATTTCTCTTTTCCTTAAACTATTAGGAGAGTCTCAATTATTTCCTGTATTTAGCACATGCTAGGTCACCTTGGCCACTTTAGCTAGAAGTTGGTGACATCTGGACAGCTTTCCTCTGAAAACACTTTGACAACATGATGAAAGACATCATCATCTAATGATGGGAATGGAGTGAAGAGACAAAACTACAGATTCTACTATACAAATCAATTTTTTTTTTTTTTTTTTTTGGTACTAGGGATTGAACTCAGGGGTACTCGGCCATTGAGCCACATCGCCAGCCCTATTTTGTGTTTTTATTTAGAGACAGGGTCTCACTGAGTTGCTTAGCACCTCTCTCTTGCTGAGGCTGGCTTTGAACTCGCAATTCTCCTGTCTCAGCCTTCCTAAGTACTGGGATTACAGCTGGGCTTGCGCCACCAGGCCCTGCTCAAAATTTTTAATTGTGCACAACTTGTCCCACTTCATTAGGATCTGGGCAGAAGAACCATACTAGTGCTGAAATTGTAAAGTTACAGATCCACAAAGGTTGTCAGGAACTAAAGGAACTCTGCCCCTCTCTGCTTCAGTGCCATCTGCTGGCTGCAGCCTTCTTGGTTATGTAGAAGAAGAAAGTTTCCACAGTGGCCTTCTAGAAGATGAAGTACAGAAGCAAACCAAAAAAGTCTGATTCAGGATAGACTCCTTGAGAAAACAGAAGTGGGGATGGGTTGGGGATGGAAAATATACAGAAACAACAACAACAGAAATGGAAGATATATGGAACAAAACTAAAGACTGGCCAGACAGCCACTCAGATTAAATAGGCATGCACATACACCCCTCTTCCCAAAAGAACTGCTCGGGACCACTCAAAACCAAACCAAAACAAAAATCCATATTGTCTAGGACTTTGAAACTTTGAACTGTTGTCTAAAACAATAGCAACACTAGAATCACTAGCAACTGAAGTTATAGTCCTTATACCACAACTAGATAAAGTCCCCAAACCATTCTAACCAGCTCCTAAACAAATTCATGTTCACTAATTTAGACTGAATCACAAAGCTCATCTTCACCTCAAAACTTCTTCTGTTCCTTGAATACTATGAAACTGCGCTATCATCAGTGAACTTTACTAGATTGTTCTGTTCTCTCTCTTTTTCTTCATTGTTAATTGTTGGTGACTTGTTCAGCTCCATGGCTTCAACTATAACCTTTATGAGGAATTCATAATTTGATATCCTACCAGACAAGAAATAAGAATTGTATAATTTTGGACTGGGGTTATGGCGCAGTGGTAGCGTGCTGGCGTAGCACGCGGGAGGCACTGGATTCGATCCTCAGCAAGACATAAAAATAAAATAAAGATATTCTGTCCACCTACAACTAAAAAATAAATATTAAAAAAAAAGAATTGCATAATTTTAAAAATATGTTCAATAGAGTTGGGGTTGTAGTTCAGTGCTAGAGCACCTGCCTAGGACATAGGAGGCCCTAGGTTTGATTTCCAACATCACAAAAAAATAAATATATAAATAAATAAAATAAATACATTAGTTTTTAAAAATTAAAAACATGAGCCATGTGCGGTGGCACAAGCCTGTAATCCCAGCACTTAGGGAGGCTGAGACAGGAGAATCGCGTGTTCAAAGCCACCCTCAGCAGCGGCGAGATGCTAAGCAACTTAGTGAGACCCTGTCTCTATATAAAACATAAAATAGGGCTAGGGATGTGGCTCAGCGGTCGGGTGCCCCTGAGTTCAATCTCCAGTACTGAAAAAAAAAATTAAAAATATGTAAATATGTTCAGTGTTTTCCTCCATAAAATTGGGTGACAATGGTAGCTCCTTTCTAGGATTGTTGGAGGATCAAATGAATTACTATTTACGACAATATCTAGCATGAAGTCTTGCTCCATAAGTGTTAATTATTATTGCTGTTGTTAATCTGTTTAAAATTTTTTAATCGTGTCTACTATGTGCTGGGTGCTTGCTAGATTTGCAGGAAGAGAGACAACAATAAGTCCCTGGGGCTGGGATTGTAGCTCAGTGGTAGAGCACTTGCCTTGTATGTGTGGGGCACTGGGTTAGATCCTCAGCACCACATATAAATAAATGAGTAAACAAAGGTCCACCAACAATTAAAAAATTTTTAAAAAATAAATAAGTCCCTGCTCTCAGAACACAATATATTAGGTAAGATAATAAGGTGAATAAACAAATTTTAATAGAATACAGACAGGCATTGTGTCTGTAAAGACATTATCTTTGATATTTTAAAATATTTGCAGAATATTTTTTTAAAGGAAAATGAGAGGCTCAAAAAAGGCACATGGAGTCTGGGGTTGTGGCTCAATGGTAGAGTGCTTGCCTGGCATGCATGAGGCACTGGGTTTGATCCTCAGCACCACATAAAAGTAAATAAGATAAAGGTATTGTGTCCATCTACAACTAAAAAATATATTAATAAAGCCGGGCGCGGTGGCTCACGCTTGTAATCCCAGCACTTAGGGAGGCTGAGACAGGAGGATCGCGAGTTCAAAGCCAGCCTCAGCAATGGTGAGGCACTAAGCAACTCAGTGAGACCCTGTCTCTACATAAAACACAAAATAGGGCTGGGGATGTGGCTCAGTGGTCGAGTGCCCCTGAGTTCAGTCCCTGGTGCCAA
>PVHX01015082.1:0-48088 GCA_004024805.1 Geosciurus inauris | reverse complement strand
TTTTGAAATGTGTATTTTTAAGGTCACCATAATGGGCAGTTTGCTTTTCCATAAGTTTTTTTTTTTTAAACAGAATTTTTGATTCTTAATTTTCTTTAATCAAGAGTACAAAATGTGAAGGTAATTTAGGATCTTTTGCATCTATGTGGTTATCACTACAATAATTATAGTTCAGCTTTTGGTGAAACTACATTAGGAAAATATAAAATCTTTATACAGCTTTAGTTTTTGTTAATGTTAATTATTATATTTCATGATGTAAAATATATAAAAAAATTTAAAATAATAACTTAAATAGAATATGGCTGTCAAATTATATATTCCAAATATAATTCTGTTGTAATTATTTTTCACTCAAACATTTGAAATTCATAGAAATTAACATGAGTACTGCTTTTACTCTCTTGGACAATAAAATCTAGTAAATAAAAGTAATATTGTGTTCATATAGACTTCATATTTATTTTGTGCTGAGGTAAACGTTATCTACTCAATAAAGTTAAAAATTAGCATTTTCTTATTTAACCAAAGGGCAAAAAGATAAATTAGTAAGTTGGATAGCTGAGAGTAAAACCACCTTCTTTTTAATTTCTAAATTTAATTACTTCACATGCTCAAACAACTTTAACTGTTTTCCACTTTCCTTCACACTCATCCTACCATGTCCGGTGATCCTTTGCCTTTGATCGATATCCAGCAGCATGAAACCTTTCTAGCAATGCTTATTCAAGTGTGTTTCACATTAATGATCTTGGGCTTCTGGAAAACCAATTACACATTCTTACATTTAATCTCTGCTCCGTAATGGATAGTATTTGCATTAACCTTGTGCAAACAGTGGTTTGCTTCAAGTGCAGGAGTACATGTAACTGAGATTTCTTTTAAAAAGCTGTCTGAGCAAGAAGTTACATAAGAAACTTTTGAAATAAATCAAGATAGTGAAGTAATGTGTCATTATTTCCTTTACTTTATAAAAGTGTATCTACTTCATTTCCAATATTTTAAATGACAGACCTGTAATGTTTCTCAAGACAGTGAGTTAAAAATATATAAAATTACATATATTTTTATATATAATATAAAATATACATGTTTTAAAATATATATATTTTAAAAAAATATATAATTCTATATATTTATATATATACACATATATATACTTCTTGGAAAAAATCAGGCAAGATTATAAAAAAGCAACTCAATCATAGTATATTAAATGAATAATAGATGTGCATGGCTATGTTAAAAGCATAAACATAATTTCACTAATGTGAAAAAGAATAATTACAGACTTAGGTAAATTTAATTTTGGGGGGAAGATACATAGATGTTAATCATGGCTACCTCTGTGTGATAGCAGTTAGAAATTTGGAGATGAAGAATGACTTACTTTTGTATACTCTTATCATTTTTATATATGCTTATGTTGTTTTATCACTTATGGCCATATTTAACAAAATAATAAATTTTAAAATGCAAATCACTCAACTTATTTCATGTTGAGTTTTATAGGGAACAATGCATCACTATAATCATTAAAAATAAGCAAATGATTTAAGGGAATTAGTATTGAAAATCATGAAAGAATAGAAGTAGAAACTACGCAAATTTCAGGGACCAATGCACTTAGAACACAAAGCATCTTAATATATAGGACATTCAGAATCTAATTCAAAAAGCATTGTACTACTTTATTTAATCAGTGGACAGAAGTACGCCTTTGAGTATATGAAAGATAAATTTTGAGCACAAAATTTTTTAAGTGATATATATCGAGCAACTTTCCAATAGTTTCTTTTTACTCAGATTAATCTTTCATATATCAACTAAAATTAAAATTAAGAAAAATTATACTCCATGAGCATAATTTTTTCTATGAGTAGAACTTATGGGTTGTAGAATTTGCAATGTTGTGAAATGTAGATAATCGCGTGTGTGTTTGTTGTGTTAAATTTTTAAGAATATGAGTGAAAGTAGATTTTATACTTTTATTTATATTTATTTCCAATTTTCACATCTTACAATGGTTCATGAATATATGAAACATTTCAACTGAAAATCATGGGTTTCTGATTTTCTAAAACTTGGATAATTATTTTCTCACACATCTTACTTCAAGTTCTGGTGCTATTATTCCTGTTCATCCTATTGAAGAGTTCTGTATGAATTCCACTTACTTATCTATTGCATCAATTTGGACTAAAAAAGATATGCAAATGAAAATATCTTATGCTTTCTAAAAAACATCGAGATCTTAGATCAAAAAGGATTTCTCAAAATACTTGCAATCTGTTTGGAAGTATTTTAAAATATTTACTGAATTAAAAATATTTACTGAATTTTTAGTCTGAAGCAATTTTTGTGCTAAATGCTCCAAGCAGATTTTTTTCATTTCATCCTCACAACAAATTTATCAGTTTCACAAAGAAGACACACAAGTCTTAAAGAAGTTTAACAGTTTTTCTCAATACTACCACTATTAAATATTAGAGCTAGGCTTCTATCATTGGAAGTATGATCTTACATTTTGAATTGTTAAAGCCTAAGTAATAACTCTAATTTTAAAAATATGCACTAGTTTACATATGCTTTTCTAAAACATCTTGAACATTTGTATAATCAATTTAAACTAATAAAAATGACTTTCCTATTCACGTTAACTGTGTTTAAGGTAAAGTAGATGATAAAAATCAAATAGTACCACACATCTGTATGTATTTATTAAAAATGAAATTATAATTCATCAGTATAGAAATCATTGCTCAAATAGGTTTTGGATATGTTAGAGAGGTTGGGGAAATCAAACCATAATTATTGGTATATTTTAGAATTTTCACTGAGAATAAAGTACTAGCTCAGAGTAATTCCAAGTGTCTCCAGTTTAATAAAAGAATTTCAAATATTTGTTACTCTTTTCAGATTAGTATTTTTTCTGAAACTTCTCTACTTATCATAATCATAGTTAATATAAACATGAAACATATGGCCATAATGTATAAAATTGCTACATAATTTCTAAACAAATTGATTTCCCTTTTTAAAAAAGAGTTCAAATTGTATAGCTAATGGAGAGGGAATGTTATTGTATCATTTTAAAATAACATGTTGGAAATTAATTTTAGAATAGAATTCATCTTACTGACCTATAAAAAAATCCTTACTTAGAAATATTTCAACTTATTTTTAAATAGTTTGTACATAGATGCCTTGAACCTCAATGCAATTTTTAATTTTTTTATACAAAATTTTATTAAAACTATTTTGTTTTATTTGTTTATATTAAGTGTTGGGGATTGAACCCAGCAGGTTCTAAGCATGTGTTCTACCACTGAGCTATACTCTCAACCTCATACCACATCTTTATAAATTTATGACTTCTAGGAATTGTGTACACTAAAATAATACAAAATGTTGGATATGGATTCATTTGAATACAAAAACAGTATTATAAATTTGAAGTCAACCAAAACCATTTTTAAATAAGTTTTCACAGAAATGCCATCAGTTTTTATGGCATTTTTGTTTTTGTTATAATAAACATTGTTTTAATAAAGCATTGTGCTAAATAATACCACTATTGTGATGGGAAAAGTACAATAAATTTTGATTACAGAATGAATCATCTACTGCAAAAATAATACAGGAATTTCATCAATATTAATTTAGGATTTAAAAAAAAGAATTCGAATTTTATTTGTAAGGTTTGCTTGCATACTGGTATAATTTACTTTCCCTACAAACATGATTAAAATTAATGTTTCAATTATACTTATCAAGTTCAGGCTATATGAGAGAATATCAATTTTGTTTTCCCATTCTTTCCTGCAATTTTTTACAGTCACAACCAACATTTCTGCAGACATCTCAGGGAAATGTTGAGTTGTTACTCTTTTCCAGCTATTTCTTCCATATATCTTTTGAATTGTCTTATTTATTTAGAAAAAGTATGAAGATTTCAGTATAACAAACTGGCTTTGATTTAAATGTGCTTTTCAAACTTTCAACTTATTTCTATTGTTTGCAATTATTTCTCTGTTGAATTCTTCTGAGTGTGGTAAATCATTCTCTAATAATGATAATTTTATTTCTTGAAAGTTTTTAAAATATTCAATTGTTATCTTATCCAGTTGTAATCACTGGTACCTCATATATATTAAGTGACATTAAATGATGATGGTTATGTGACATAAAGGGACATTTCATTAAAATGTGTTTGCACTGTGACTTTCATAGTGGAGTCTTTGGTAATTCCAAAAATTAGACAAGATGAGAATGTACATTCTGCTTGGACTGCAAAAAGAGAAAAGACATTTCATTCATATGTTCAATGCATCAAAATTGATTTTTATGGTAAAAACATTGAATAAAATATCTGCTTCTCTACTATAAGAAAAATAATTGCAAGTATGGAACAGTATCTGACTATTTTGTTTGAATTCCTGAAATACTTATGACTACTTGACACTTATTCAATACCCATGCTTTATCCCTTATGAGATGATTTATTTTTGCACACATAAAAAAATAACAAAACATGATTAAATACCTGAAAATGAATTTTAAAAGTGTCAAATATTTATGCATTCACATTATAATTTTTATAATTATATTTAGGAGTTTTTAAAGAGGATATAAGCATATTACTCCTTAATTCTAATTTAAAAAGTACAAAAAATTAACAAAAAAGGAATTGCCTTACCAAAGATGAATTAAGACTCAAAGGATGTGGTACCAATATACGAATTAAGAGAAATCAATAGTACCTGAAATTCCCAAAAGTATATAAAAATATATATAGTTAGGATAGAAGTGTTAGCTTTGCAAATCACTGGGATAAAGACACACGGGTTGCAGCAACTGAGTCACCACATTGAAAATTAAAATATTTTGATCACCTTAAGTTCCACATGAATTAAATATTTTAATGTAAGGCTGGAAGAAAAACATTACCAAAGATAACTTATTTATAATTTTAGAGAAAAATAAATTATAATAAAACTAAGTCATAAAAATGCAAATATAGTCATAATTATTATATAAAATTATTATAACAATGATTAATTAATCACAATATACATAATGTCATATTTTAGTGCAGTTATACATATGGCATGATAAGAACATAGAAATGTCTCCTCTTAATTTCTGATTTTATTTATTTGCATACTTTTATCCTTAAATATTGAAGTTCAAGCTTTGTCCATTTTACCTTTAAAAAAAGAACTCTAAATTTTGTTGATTTTTTTCTATTGTTTTTCTATTCTCTGTCTCATTCTGCTCTGATCTTCATTTTTTCCTTGCTTCTGCTAACTTCATGTTTAGTTTCATCTTCTTTTGTTAGTTTCTTCTTATGCAAGGTGGGACTTTTTATTTGAGACATTTTTTCTCTTTTAATGTAGGCATTTATTGTTATAAAATTTCCTCTTAAATCTTGCTTTTAATTTTTTTATTTCTTCTTTTTAGATATACATGACAGTAGAATGTATTTTGATGTATTTTATGTACATGGAGTTAATATTTGCTTTTATTGCATCCTATAAGTTTTGGTTTTTGTATTTCCATCTTCATTTGTCTCAAGATGTTTTAAAATTATTTTTAAATTTCTTCTTTGCCCCAGTGGTTGTTCAAAATTGTGTTAATTTTCACCTACTTGTGAATTTTCCATTTTTATTTCTACTTTTCATTTCTATTTTCATGTCATTGTGGTCAGTAAAGGTACTTGGCATATTTTCAGTGTGTTAAGACTCGTTTTGTACTTACCATGTGATCTATCCCTGTAAAATGTTCCATGTGCCCTAAATAAGAATACATGTTTTGTTGTTAAGTTGAAAGCTCTCTGTATGTCATGCTCTTTTGGCCTACAGTGTTATGAGAGTCCATGGTTAATTCAGTGAAAGTTAATTATGAGAGTCCATGGTTAATTCAGAGAGTCTTGGTTAATTCTCTGTCTGGTTGACTTATCTATTATTGAGAGTAAGGTAAGGAAATTCCCTATTATTTTATTGTTCTATTTCCCCCTCTAGTAATTTTACTGTTACATATTTAGGTGCTCTAATCATTAGGAAAATACAAATCAAAACCACATTGCCATATTAACTCACATCCATTAGAATGGCTTTTATCAAAAATCAAGAGAACAAATTGGCAAGAAGGTGGAGAAAAGGACTGCCTTATGAACTATTGACTTGGAATGCAGAATAGTACATTATAGATATTCCTCAAAAAGATTAACACGAAAAAGTGTTCCAGCAATTCCACTTCTGAGTATTATTCAAAAGAACTGAAGTGGGTGCAGTGGCACAGGCTTGTAATCCCAGCAGGCAGGAGGATTGCGAGTTGGAAGCCAGAATTAGCAAATTAGCAAGGCCCTCAGCAATTCAGTTATTATCATTCTCCAATAATGATAATTTTATTTCTTGAAAGTTTTTAAAATATTCAATTTTAAAATATTCAATTGCCTGTCTCTAAATAAAAATACAAAAAAAAAGGAGACTGGAGATTTGGCTTAGTGGTTGAGTTGAGTGACCCTGAGTTCAATCCCTAGTACAAAACAACAACAACAAAAAAATTTAAGTGGGATTTTCAAATAGATACTAGCATTCCCTACTTCACTGAAGCACTCTTAACAATAGCCAAGATATGGATACAAACCTAAATCCATCAACAGATGAATGTAAAGAAAATGCAGTATACACACCCAGTGAAATAGTATCGAGTCCCAACAAAGAAGGAAATTCAGCAATATACAACAACATGGATGAAATTTGAAGATATTATCCTAAGTAAAATAAGCTAGTAACAGAACAAATACTGCACGATTCTAATGATAATATGAGCTACCTACAGTAGTAAAATTCAGAGAAATAAAGAGTAGAATGGTGATTGGGAGGGGTCAGTGAAGATTAGGATACGTGGAATTGCCAATCACTGTTAATGAAATTTCAGTAATGCAAGGTGAACAAGTTCTAGAGATGTTCTGTACAATGTTTTGATTGTAACAATTCTTATACTTTTAGAGACTGGAACTCATGTTATGCTCTTACTAAAATGTTTTTAAAAATAAAATGATGTAACCATAATATTTTTAGTAATTATTTACATAACATTTGTTATCCTTTTTATTTTCAAAACCTAATATTTTGTAAGAACAGTTATGTGTAGAGAGCCGTCTATGGGCTATGTATGGACCACCACACATCGTAGCCACTTAAATAGGAGAATATGGTGTCTGGGAATGACCAGTGGACATTTCCTCTGGTTGACTGCCCTGACACTGTGAGCCTTATTCAAGCTCTGCCAAAAGTCCTACATAGCACTGGAGATGGGCTGACCTGCTGTAGCTGCACAGCCTCTCTGAGATGAGTGTAACCTGCCAAGATGCCAATCAACACGCTGACTGCAAGGCATCATGGAGGGAGACTCCATCCTAGAAACATTATCCCTGCCTTTGATGTACACCCTTAAATAAACCACCAGAGCCATTTTCTTGTCTAGTTCCAGCTCCCACGTGGACTGGACCTATCAGGAGCTCCAACTTTTGAAATTATCTTCCTGACTTTAGCTTTTGTTCTTTACTAATTATTCTAGACTTCAGTTTCTCAGATGGCTTACATCCTTCTCAGCAGGAAGAAGAACCTTTCAAGGAGACGCTGGCCATCTCCCCATAGTTATGTTCCTAAATATTAAAGCTTGTGCTAACTTTTTGTGGTATATTTCTTTTCTTTTTAGTAACTGTATAAGATTGCTAAGGAAAGAAATAGTCTTAAAATTTTTTTTTAATCTCCCAAGTAAGTGTTAAATTGGTGCCTATTAAATTGGTAACTGTATAATCAAAAGAGAGTGGGCGTCTGACTTGGGAGGAATATAAAATGCTATTTAAGTCACAGGTAGATTGAAGCCAAGTCAATTGAAGGGTTGGTGACCTTGAAAATGCAATCCAGAGAACTTCCCCTTCCCTTTCTCCTTCCTCTTCTTCTTCAGCAGCAAAGTGACCTTCCCAATCCAGGAAATAATGTTCATTCTAAAATTGGCAACTACTTGATCAAATTGTTTTCATCCTTTTAACTTGGGGAAGCTCAATGCAGAAGTGAACAAAACTGTATGTGAATGACTTTCCTACTGGCAAGGGAAAAAAGCTGAGGTTATTGTCCACTTGCATTAGCGTATCATGTAGTTCAGGGGATATTTTATAAATTCTAACTGGATGGAAAACAACTCCATTGTTATTTTCCAAGGGGAACATTGATTTGTCACTTAAACATTACGTAATTTTTCTGTTTCAATTTTTACTTTTTGTATTTAAGCTACTGACATGTTTCTAGGACATTCTAGAAATTTATGGTGTGCATTTTATGTGCAATTTATTTACATCACATGAACTTGAAATTAAAAATGGTAAAATATAAGTACAAATGGCTTGACATACAATTTTAAAATAATTTTGCTTATTACAAATATATTTACATGACATTGAGATATAATGTACTGCACATAATTAATATGAACTACATAGTCAAATATTTTCTATGCTTAAAAGCAACAATCCATTCTTTTGACCATTTTGAATTTTAAAATACCATGAGTCTGCTTTAAGAGACAAAAACTACACAGAAGCCGAAAAAAAGAAATACAATAATTTATTATAATATATTAACTTTGTATAATTTATTTTATACAAGGCTCATATGAATTGGTAAGAAAACATAAGGATTCCAAGAGCTAAGTAATTTTCTTACATTATATTTGCAAGTTTCTATCTTGTTTTACTTTTATGTATACACTTATTTTCCCTACTGACTCCTCTTGAGAACACATTTCAAATCAAAAGGATGCTCAAAGGATGTTAAAAATGCAAGAGCCTCAATAATGTTTTTATATCAGGTATAAATAATTTAGATGAATGCTGCTCCTAGTAATTTGACTCCAAAAGAGACCACTCTGGCATAAAATTGAATTTGAATCACTAACAAAACAAGAAAATACACTTTTAAAGTAATCATAATGGCAAGATATAGATATATGAGTGGCTTTGTTATGTCTGTTAAATACTTTTAGTATCTCACAAATTACTGCCAGAGAATGTATTTATTTATGAGAGTAGCTTGTGAAAATTTTTTCACAAATATTTAGATCTCTCTGGCTAAATGTTATCTTAAAAATTCACAAAAAAATGAGATAAATATAATTCCTAGTTTAATCAGAGTTGAAATGTTTATTTTATCTTCTTAGACTATCCTCATTAACTTTTAGAGAGGAAACAAAGTCATCATTTCCTTAAAGGGGACAAATGATAAATATTCATAAAACTATTATCAGAGCCTTAAATTTGTGCAACACTAATACAACCTAAATTACCTACTTGCATGTTAGTGGCAAAGAAGACTCAGAATCTGAGCTTTTTGAGATAACATGACTTATGATATGCTAATTTCCTCAAGTAAAGAAACTAGATTGATATTTGTGTTTCCCATTTTAGTCTATCATGTTTAGAACTGCCATTCAATTCCCATACAAATATTTTTGTAGAGATAAACTTTTATTCTTTTCAATAAATACATAGCAGTTGCATGAGTCATACATTGAGCAATCTATTAACTTCATAAGAAATTGCCAAACTCATCTCTAAAGTCATCATACCATTTTGAATTCCTGTTAAGCAATGTGTTTCAGTTGTTCTACATTCTTAATGTTATACCATACTTAGTTTTGCCACTTGTTTTAATGACAGCTATTTTGGTGAGGTGATATTTATGTCATATTTTAAATTTCAAGTTACATTTATTAAGGACAAATGAAGTTGAGCCTTTTTTTTTTTTTCCTGTGCATATTTGTCATTCGCATTAAATATCCTGGTTTCAGGTTAAAATCTTACCTGAAATCTTGAGGACCCAACCACAGGCAAGTATGAGACTTTGCCTATCAAGCCTCCTAGAAAGAAAGCTGCCTGCCCCACATCACACTTGGTGCAAAATCAATATGTTATAGCTTTGTAAAAGGAGTTTCAGTGAAGAATTCAGGCCCCTCTGGTTGGCCTAGCTCAGATGCATATCTATATCCCTAGCTCTCCTTTTGGCTGGCTGAACATTCTTAACTGAGTTGGCCAAGACACTTTTTTTTCACTCTAAGTTTTTCACTCCATTCTTTTCCCATTTGTTAGAATGTGATGATTCTCTCCCATCTGTGCTGCATGCTCTTTGAAACTTGCCTGATAATCATTCTCTGGGGAAAAATAGAACACATGAACCTCTTTCCTCTTTCTTTACCTCTTGTTCTCACTGTCAAGGTAAATAAAGGAAGACTTGGTCACAACTTTCACTTTGGTTTGCTGTCCTAATTGACAAACTCAGTACCTGCCACCTCAACACATATATTATTTTGTGAAATGTCTGCTTAAATTATTGTTCATGTTTTTGAGATTGTCTTCTTATTAAAAGATAGGAAACATTCTTTATATGTTCCAAATACAGCTCCTGAATCAGTTAAATATCTTACAAGTATTTTCTGCCAGTATTTTGTATACTGTAGGTTTTGATAGGCAAGTTTTTCCATACTGCTAAATTTATCAAGATGCTACATGCTTATAATTCATGTCTAATCTAATGGTACAAAAGTGTTTTTCTCATCTAGCTTTCCTTTAGAAATTTTACAGTTTTAAATATAATGGTGTAGCCTGTAAGCCATTATAAGTTAATTTTGCTTTTTGTTTTTACATGGTATAGGGTATGGGTCAAACCAAACTCAGAAACTGCCTTAAAAAAAGAACTTTATTTGGAATCTAAGGTATTGCAATTCAGGAACAAAGATCAGAAATTTTGAGTCTATGTTCCCAAGAAAGCAGGAAAAGTAGGAAGTGGGAGCTTATATGTTGAGAAGGAACAGAGGCTATGTGACCAACAGAAGATAAAGAAAAGAAAGTATACTCAAAATGGAAATGCCTGTAAAACAAGAGCCTGATAACCTCTGGAGTGTGTTTGGACCCTAAAGAGACTAGGTAACTATCCAGTCCTGTAGGTCATTCCAGAAGCCTGTGGTCAAAGGGTGGAGGTGGCATTGTGGACAAGATCTGGCATTCTGGACAAGTCATGCTTCCACAATGGCCTCCTCACTTCATAATGAAAGACTTCAATATTGCATTCATTATAACTTTACTTTTATCCTCAAAGGAATTTGTCTTTTTCATATTGATATTCAATTGTTCCAGCAGCATTTGTTTAAAGGGCTATCCATTCCCAGTTGATTTATCATGTCACATTTTTGGAAATTCAATAGAGCAAATATGTATATGTCTTTTTCTGAATTGTAAATTTCTTGTATCTGTGTCCATTAAAATGTGAACATTTTGATGCCAATACCACTGTCTTGATTACTATAACTTTACATTGTCTTGAAATCAAATAACAACATATGTCCTCCAACTTTCTATTTATTTTTCAGAATTTTTTTGCTTTTTAGATACTTCATTTTCATATAAATTTAAAAGTAGCTTGTCAGTTGCTACAGATTCCTTATTTTATTTTGATTATAATTAAATATATACATCAATTTGATCAAAATTGACATAGTAACAATATTGAATATTCTATCCATGAACATGAAATTCTCCATTTCTTTAGTTCTTCTTCATCTTAGCATTATGTAGCTTTAGATATACTAATACAGGCACACATTCATATTTATTCCTATACATTTCATGTTTTCATATTTTGTGAATAGTAGTTTGTATTTTATTTTCCAAAAAATCAGAGGTTTTGTTTTGTTTTTGGTAATGGGAATTGAACTCAGGGTCATTTTACCACTGAGCTATATCTCCAGTCTTTATTTTTAATTTTGAGTCAGGTCCTCACTAAGTTGCCATAGCTGTCCTGGAACATGCAATCCTCCTACCTCAGCCTCACTAGTCTCAGGGATTACTGGAGTCCACCACACCTGGCTTCCAGACTTCACTACTAATACAATACTAGTTACAAAATATTTGGAAGGGTTGGATGTTCAAGTTTCAGGTGAAGCCTCAAAGTTAATACAGACTACTCAATAGAAACTAAGCACTAAGTGACACTTTGAAGTGGAGTTTTAGGAGGCCATTGATATTAATGTGACTACAGGGATTCCATCACATTTGTGAGTCATAGCCATCCACATAATGTCTATTTGTAACATTCACAGTTCTTAGTGATCCAACAATGAACATACTATTACTGCTGGAAGCAACAGTCAAAACAGCAGGAATATGGATTCTAAATTATTTCTGGCTTCTGCATCATATAGGAGGACATCTGGTTGGTGGAATCTAATTGGCATAAAACTTCTAGCAGTCACTCTGTCAAGAAAAACTATTTACAATTTCTGAAGTTTGGAAATGGATGCACATTGAGTGTCAACTCAATATGCACAGTGTTTGAATCATAGTTCTAATGTGCTTGATATATATATGTTTATTTATAAAAAATTATTCCAGTTCAAACGAAAATTCATTATAGTGCTTCCTTCAACATATCTAGGCAAATATTTGCTACCTTGAAAAATGAACATGACATTATAACTTTTAATTTATGTTTTTATTATTGATTAGATCACTTTTTTGTGTTTTCAGATATATGTCTCACCTATTGTTCAGTTTTGTATTGTTTAATTTTTAGATTTATTTTTTCTCATAAGAGCTATTAGTTCTTATTTTTCCTCTCTATATTTCTGCATTTGGTTTTGGTTTGAATTTTTGTCATTTTTTTGACATCAATTTTTATTTGGTTTTGTTGTTTGTTATACTTTACTGTGTACCCACTGTGAAAGAATTTATAATGTCACACACACAAAAAAATTGAAATGAGGTCACATAAATCTTTAGCCCAAGGAAACATGAGGTATGAGATCATAGTCACCTAGGTTATTCTGACCCAATGTGGCAGGTTCTTGCAGACTTCCAGATGCCATAAAGATAATAACCTCAGTAAGAGCCTTTTTCTTCTACCCCAATTCTCACCTGGAGTGTATAAATTCAATGACCACCAATCAACTTCCATTTGTGTTCTTCTCAACCAATGCAATTGTAGCAACTAGTTTGCTGTAACCTCCTTCTTTGTTCTTCTTTAAAATGTAAATCCCTCAGATGCATTTGGAGAAACACTAATTCTAAATGACTAGAACTAGTTTGCCCTGAGTGATCATTCTCATTATTGACTTGAACAGTCTCTTCAATCTCATACTTGGTGTTCCTCAACTTGGCTTTTAGATTGATATTACTGTTTCCTAGAGATGGTAAAATAAAATTTCGGAGATATAAGGCTCTGGTGGGTACTGATGTTGCTTTTCTTATAAATTAAGTTCCCAGTAAGTGTGAAATTGTAGCCTGGAAAGGTAATAGGAAAAAAAAATATATGTGTTTCATGATGTATAGCAATGGTCTGGTGCTGATGTTTCTCTATGGTTTTCCAAAAGAAACAAATAATGAGTTGGAGTGAATAAGGAATACTCAAAGTAGGCAGTAGGCTTAAATGAGGCTGCCCCTGGAGAATTTAAAGACAAGGCAGAGACTAGTATGAAACGAAGCTGGGGAGGTGGGAAGAAAAGTAATCATGCAAAACATTGCAGGCTGCTGCAAATAATAACAACAATATAAAATTTTAAAGACATTAAGTACCAGAAATTTTAAATATTCATGAAGTTAAATCTTTCAGTCATTCATTTTGTGTTTTATTAAATCATTTTTTTTTACTTAGATAGCCTCCCTCTGCAGATATTGTATTATTAATTTTTTCCTTTATCTTTTTTGGTAAACATATACTTAATATATTGTGAGAGAGAAATACTTAAATCACATATACTTAGTGACACAAGAAGAAAAAATATTCTCTACTCACAAGAAAATAATAGTAACACACATGGGAGACTAGCAAAAAAAAATTTTTAAGTCAGTAATTGAATTCTTAACTTTAACTCACAGTACTACTTTTTTTAAAAAAATTACATGTCTATGTATCAGTTAAAACTTTTATTGTTTATCAAGTTGACCAAAGCATAATCCTGTGGTTTTTCAATACCATCTATAATCACCACACCTCCTATATAATAGCAATTGCCATGTATGATAGAGATCTTATCTCTTTGGCTATATCTCAAGCAGCATTATTAGCTTATGGCAAGTTTCAAATTTCAGCTTCTTACAATCTTCTTCCAAGAGTATTGTAATTGAATTATAATAATTATAATTGAATTATTGTAATTGGGGCTTCTTTTCCTCTAGATTTATAATCTTCATATCTTTCCCCATTAGATAGATCTCTGTAAGATGCATTTCAATAATATCATTACTCTGTATTTTTGTAATTATACATTTTTTACTTAATTAACATTTTTCCATACTGGTCTATAATTGTGGGCATGGGCAATGTCTATTTTATTTATTGATGTGCTCAATGCCTAAAATATGTAGCTATGTAATAAGTAACTATGGAATAGATAAGTAGTTCAAATCCTTGCTTTCCATGAATTGCAGAATAAAGACAAGTTCCTTCAGAGTGGTGTAACCCTCCCTGACCAGGCTCCTGCCTATGTCCCCCATCATATCTTTTGTCACTCTCACAGTGTCCTTTTACCATTCAGTAATTCTGGCTGCACTCACTGTGATGCTCGAAGTCACCTCCCGCCTTCATCCATGATATGCCCATTGCCTAATCTAAACATGATAATTGGAGAAGATTTCTTTGGTTTTCCTATAATTGGGGTTCTAGGTTCCTCACTTATGGTCCATCTGCATGTGTGTAACTGGCGTGTAGCTCACATTTACTTTGCAAGTTTTGTTTGAAATTTATATATACATATATGTGTACATACATACACACAAAATACTATTATACTTGCCTATAAATTTCTAAAAAGTTGAGATGTCTTTTATTTGCATTTTATAAGTTCAGCATCTAAATGTCTGGCATAAAGTAGGTATCTGGAAATTCTGAATATACAGAACCAAGCAAATGTTGCATATGGAAAATAATTAGATTTTATAAAAAGAGAAGTTATGAATTTCTAAAGAATCATCTTTTTACTACTTTTGAATTATAGGACCTATTTAGAATAAAGTTGTGAATATGTATTCATAGCATGTGATTGTGACTTAACGTTGGTACTTTGAGGTTCAAGGGCTTCAAAAAGACACATTTAGAGAAATATTTCATAAATAAACCTCTTCCTTTATGTGAAATGATTAATTCTAATTATTCTCATTGCTCTTTATCTTCATATTCTCTTTTCTCCTCTGAGAACATCTTTCTTATCTAAAAGTGTTATAAAATGATTTCAGAATAGCTTTCCTATTTGCTCCCAAGACTTCTATTAAAATTGACAATACAGGGGAAATTAATATGAGAATATGTAAAGAAATGAATTGCGGAAATCTCACTAAGAAAAGAACTTGGTGAGTTCTTAAATGTCTGCATTATTGGATATTTACCTTTTTCAGTAAGGCAATGGAGAACTATTGGGTTTCCTTGGTATTAATTTTTAGTTTTATGTTTCAGTAATTTGATGATTTCCACAAAAATTGTTTCTATCCTCCTGCTTACTTCAGTTATTTACAAAATGGCTTTTTGTCATCTATCTAAACTTACCCACACAGATGGGAACTTTAAAACAAAATTATTCCACTCTGATCTTTTTTTATTTTGTGAAGACTCTGAAAAAGCAGGATTGCATTGATATAATCAAACTATTTAGTCTTTATTTTAGTGAGATTCATCCTAAATTTTGGTTTGTTAATAAGAAGTTGTTTTATTTGCTCACAAGATATGCTTAAAAGAATTAAAGTTCAAATGTTATTATTTAGGATCTTTCAATATGTCTTTAGAATTTGATTTCATCAGTAATGATATATTCAATGATAACTTCCACATTTTTTCTAACTAGTTAATAAAATCCATGAGCACTGACACTTTATCTTCTTTAACATTTCATGTAAACAGAGTGCAAAGACACTCTGTTATATTAAAATTTGAATCCTATTCAATGTCCCATTATTCAATATTAATTGAAGGAATGAATGAATAAAAGTTAGTCAAAGTTATGGTTATCCAAAATATTCCCTTTTCTCCTACTGTGTCCAGAACCACATTTTCCTTTAAGCATGTTTGACAACAACCTAAAATTATGAAAGGTATACATGTTTAAAGAATCATCAAATACTTATTAAAAGAAAATAAGCTCAATAGTTGCTTATGGGCATCAAGCTGTGCAAAATGACTAAAGATGGAAGTGAGAAATGCAAAGGTATTTTGTAATAATCCCCAAACCATATTTCCCCCAAATCATGATTTTAATGATACCTAGAAATGCCACATCAAATAAAAGATTGACTAAACCTGTTCATTATAATGCCTCAACTAATTTGCAATAATTTAGTCAGGGCTAAAAAAAAAAGGGGCAGAAATAAATTGCTATTGGATTATACAGAGCATAAAGTTAAACATTGCTTTGTGTTCAGGTTTTTATATTTGCATTTGAGTTAAAAATCAGTTAATTTCTCTTTTTTCCTTATGCTACTTTTGTGTATCTTGTTTCCTAAGAATAGATAAGAAAATTTTGTGAAGTTTGACTTTTTAAATATATATATTTTGAAAAGTGATAAAAGTAAGTCATTATGTCTGCATCTAGTGTAACTTTAAATAGGATGAATGATCCTTATTGCACAAATGCAGATATATGACATATTTAGAAAGAGCCACATACATCTTGACCACAGAGAAGCATAAGTAAAATTGATCAACAGGTAAAACTCAATACAGTTTTGTGATGGTTATCAGTCTATTTGCTGCGTAATGTTTAGTTAGAGGAAAATATAATTAAATATTAAGACTATAGACTTGTTCCTATTATATAGAGATTGTTGCTTATGATATTCTTTGGTCATAAAATAGCACACATATGCCCTAATAATTTCTTTAATGATTTACTTACATTTTATAAAGTTAAAATAAATGACATAATGAAATAAAATAAATATTAAAATATTAAACTATATAATGAAAACATAATAAAATAAAAATGAGAAAAGCATACAATATATCACTTTTTGTGATGGACAGAATAACACTCCATGGTGATGTCCATATCCTGATCTTAGGACTTGTTACTATGTGCCTTATGTGGCAAAGGAACTTTGTAAATATATTTTAGGTGGGGACATTATTCTGGATTAACCTGTTGGCCTAAATCCTTTCACATGATACTAAAATTGGAGGGCAGTTTCAAGCTATTATAGGGGAGATCTGAAGTTGCTATGCTATTAGGTATGAAGGTCAAGAAAAACACCAGGGACCAAGGAATGCAAGAGGCCTCTAGATGAGTCAACAGAACAGATTCTCCACAGAGCTCCCAGATGAAATCAGGTACACTTAGGGTGGTATGGCCCTAAACTCTGCAGGGCTTCTAGAAAGATAAGTAGCCTTGTTGACCACTTGATTTAAGTCTTATAAAGTCCATTTCAGTATTCTGACCTACAAAGTATAATCTAACAAACTTGTGTGATTTCACCCCATTAAATTTGTGATGATTTATTATAGAAGCAATAGAGTATGAATACATTCAATCTCAATGTTTTAAAATATTATTATTAAAGCACAATCTTCAGGAAAATAATTCAACAATGACGAGTATTAAGAATTGGTATTTAGAAGCAAAATGCCTTTGGATTTAAATAGTGTGGGTTCTTATCCTACCCCTGTTACAATCAATAGCCATAGGGATTGAGGACTCTATGACACTCAATTGTTCTTAAACAATATGGGAATACAATTAACTTTCTTATAGTGTTACTGAAAAATAATATGAAAAAATAAATTTAAAACACAAATTTCATAATCCAGGAGAGAAAACTCATGTCTAACAATTTGTACCACAGCTTTGAGACTCAAATAACAAGATTGTCATATTTTGGCTGTTTCTTAATTTACCTAAATGATGTTCTACCTGAAACATAGATCTGTAAAAGCAGCTGGTTGCCTAAATGTTTTTAAGCATACAGATGAAGATTAAAAGTACTCAGATCAGAGAAAAATAATCATACAACGTTAAACCAGGTGACTTCAGGATAATCTATTGAAGGAGTTCTGTTTAACAAATTATGTCATTTCCCTCAATGAGGTTAAAAGTTTAGTCAATAAATGATACATTTTGTATTTTTCTTCCTTATATGTTAATATGTTGTTTTGGTTTCATGAGGAGAATGGCTAATTTTTTCCATAAACATTGCATTTTTATTAATGTAACAAATTATAACAGCCTCTGAAATGAATACTAAAAAGTATACCCTATGTTACTGAATGTTTTATACATAATTGGAGCACTAAATATTACCTATAGATTCTATTTACAATAGTTACAAAATAGTTGGATAGGTAAAGCTGAAAAAGATGACACAGAAGAAAGAAAAAATGATTTATATGCTAGGAAATGTACTAAACTAAGATTGAGAAAAGCTGGCTCTCATTTTTACCCCTGTGGCCAATTGGTAATATATTGGATATGTTGTTACATACATAAAACACATAATCATATTTATTTTGGGTATATAGAAATATATTTATTGATACAAAGTAACATACATTTCAATATATCTACTTTATTTTCAACCTGTTTGTTTTATTTTCATAAAGACTGACTACAAACCTTTCTCCTTCCCAGCCAATTCAATTATGGTAGTTTAGGATTTGCAATGTTCTAAGGAAATTTACTTTGAATGTCTTATCTATTCCTTTTTGTAATAATTGTCTGAGATCCATCTGTTCTGGTTAATGAGATTTAAGGAAAACTTTTCTGGGGGTTCTGGGAAATGTGTTCTTCCCTTTCTTTTTATTTGAATGGTGTTTTACAAAGATTTCCTCTTTGTTGCTGTTGGGACTGTTTTTTGACCATCACACAAAGAGCTAAGAAATCTTATGGTAGACTATTTCCCAAAGATTAGAAAGGTCCTCCAAACAACTTTATATTCCAGTTTAGAATTTCCAAAGACAACTGAGTCTCAATAACTATCCATTACTATTCCAAACTGGCTTTCTAAACCTGTAATGGTGAAAAAAAATGTATCTACTTGAACATATCATAATCCTAAGAAAACTTCCCAACACTTCCTTCCATTAGAATATCTGTGTCCAATTCATTACCAAGTCAGGGCCATTTTATCTCCAATATTCTCTCTACCTTTTAACCTCCCACCATGGTTAATATAAGACATGCCAAACATGTCTTGCCTGGACTACTACCACATAGAATTCTCATGCATTTCACTTTAAAACATATTTCAATCTTTAGTGCACATATTGAGGAACTTTTAGCTCTGGAAATGGCGGAACGAACTACATATTTTATCCAGTACAAGCATATATATGTCCCAGATAAAATACAACAAACATGTAAATGTATGGCAATGATGGTAATGAAAATTTAAAATAAGAAATAGCATTCTCAAATATCAAACTTTGAACTCATGGTGAGAGAATTTGGCAATTCTCTTATTCAATGGTCTTTGGTGAATATTGGAATCAATTATTTTTTTTTCAATTTAGTGTATTTGGGAAAACCAAATGTGTTATTGGTCTTTGTAAGGAGGCAGGAATCTAGAATTGAGAATTAAAAGTCAGGATTCTCTATTGAAGGGGACTATAGAGATTGGTCAGGGCTCTTAGTAGAGAGCAAGTTTCAAAATGTCAAATTTACTATTTTCTGGTGTGTAGAGTGAGAATTCACAATGATATATAATTGTTTTTTTGATTTCTACTGAAATGAATTGGTATATTTTTCATTATGCTAATTTTAATAAATTTGCTAAAAACCATACATCATTAAGAATGTTTATTCTTTCCTTATTGAATGCATCTGAAAGGATTCTACATTGTTGTCATAAATTACACTGGTTTATAGGTTACTTTTATTCTCTCTTTCTCAAATATGATTTTAAAATACCAAGTATGTACATCTTTTGCCAAAGCACCATAGTAAATGCATGGGAACCATATTTTAATTTTACAATGTATCCTACAGACAGAAATGATCTTTCAAGATGCAAATCTAATAAATTCACTTACTATTTCATGATTTTTAAATGATTTCTCATTTTTGTTCTGGAATCAAATAGGTGTTAATTGGCACTGCAGGATATAACCAATTTTACTTTCTATCGTCCCTCCTGCAATTTTTACAGATCCACCTAAGATCCCAGGGACTTAAAATAAGCTCTATTCCCTAAGAATATTGGATCTTTCAAATTTATGTGCTATTCTTCTACTTGTAGTACTCATTCTTCAAATTTGAGTTAATCATTTACACTTTTATAAAAAAGAGGCACAAAGAAATTTAATTAATCAGTTACTTTTCCTTTCATTTTACCATGAACATACTTTGGAACATTTTCTACCATGAATATATTTTGATATCATCTACACACACACATATATATATGTTAAATATTCTATTCTATTATATATTATATTCTATACAAATAAAATGTATATATGTATACATTTACTGTTTTGCCTGCATTTTTCTAGATACTGAATAATTTATGACAAATTAGAGTAAGTACTTCTCTTAATCTCCACTTTAATGCTTACGTAAGATTAAAAATGAGTGATTGTAAATTCTTCTAATATATATTATCCTATTTTCCATGAAAATAAAATATACAAAGCTAATGGAAAAAATTAAAAGTATTCATTTCTTCAGCAGACATTAGGATGTGTATGACCAAAACACATAAAATTTTTAAATGCATTTTTTCATTTTATAATTGAGTTGCCAACCTATATCTGTGAGCAGCAGATGCATAAATTCTCACTCTTAGTATCTAAAAAGAAACATTTAAAAGGTGATACTCTATGTTGTAATTTTTCATTTACTATTAACTTAAATTTTGAGTTACTCAGCTATGTAAAAAGTCCAAAGAAAACCACTCTTTGCACTTTCACACTCTGGGGAAAGCACAATATATTTTCTTAAATAAGTCAAGGTAATTAATGAGGAGCTAAGTTTTGTTTAACATGGTTTATATGGCTTTCAACTTTTTCTAGTTTTGTCATTAATTGCTTACCATATTAAATCTATTTACTGTGAAATACCTACTATTTAAATATGTATGTTTAGAAGAATTTGCCATCTATTTATCTTATGCCTGTTTTTTTCGATCCTTCTTATATTTAATTCTCACAAAATATTTACCTCTAGATAAAGCAGATATTCCGTGAAATGAGCATCAACTACTTTAAAAAGTAATGTAAAACCAAGTGAACTATGTTAAAAATTAAGCATGAATCTTATGTCAATATAAATTTACTTACATGTATTCCAGAATTTTATCTATATATTCCAAATTTGATTAATATATACATTCTCATATATTGATGCATTTCAAATATATTTATATATAAAAAATCTGTATTCTCTTACAGCGATTAAAAAGGAGTGCTCTATAGTCCTTACTAGAACTGAAATATTTCTAAGCTAGAACATTAAAAATTACTCCTAATAAATACTTATTTTGTTATTGGGAAAAACAGCTAAGCAGATTGCTTGGCTCACTTATTGTTTTGTGGTGTATGATATTTATATCTATTTGGGCTGAAAAGTTCTTATGAAGAAGAAAATGTCAATTATATAATTACTATATTAATATACTTTTATAGAATATTGTATGTGCTACATAATACATTCTATCTTATGTTTATGCATTGTATGTGTACACCAAACACTCAAATTTTGATCATAGCAACATATTTGGACCTTCTTCCTTAATAATCCCCAAATTTCATGTTCTTATAAAGTAGCATACCAGAGTATTATTTTGGATAACATTAATCAATATTCTATCTAAATATTATTTCAGCATCCCATAGGCTTCCAAAGCTCCCAAAAGTGACTCAAGTCACTCGTCCTACAGTTTAAAATTTGGCATTATACATTCATGATAATCCCTATTTCTTGTAGCTAAGTACCATAGTGGGTGCATTCTTCACATATACAATAAATAAATGAGATCTTTATCAGTTATTTTATGTGTAATTGTGTATTCTCACTTGTGTCAGTACAATGGCTATATTCTGACAATGAGCTTGATGTATTTATTAGTATTTATGTATCAGCCTGCCCAGCAGATATTCTGTGTAGCAAGTATTCAGTTGGTTTAAGCTTTCAATTCTTCAATAAGATCCTCTGTATTTGAAGTAAAAAGTAACTTTCATTCAGCAAATATAACTCTTGAGCTCCAAATTAGTGCATTTTAGATAAGTGATTCTTAAACAAAGATTAGACGTATACTCATGGAGAAAGAAACAATATTCTCCTGGATAAAATAATTTTAGATACATTTGTGTTTTTACAGATTATTTTTAAAAAGTAGTTTAGTAATAAATTACAAACATGCTTTTAATGTTATCATTGAAGTTTCTTTCTTTACTAAGTAGTATATAAAAAATGAATTCTATATGAATGGATATGAGACCAATTATTTTGATTTTTAAAACATGTAAGAGATTCCTATGGGGATTCAATACTTTAATTTCTTTTCTCTGTTACAATTCATGTGAAAATTCTATTTCTATTGCAAGTATTTATACATTTAGTTTCCATTGTGAATAAATGTAAAATTTATATAATTCTTCTCTGTTCTTTCCTGCATAGACTTACACAATAAATGACAATATCTGTTCTTCTTCTTCTTCTTCTTCTTCTTCTTCTTCTTCTTCTTATTATTATTATTATTTTGGTACTGGGGATTGAACTCAGGGGCACTCGACCACTGAGCCACATCCCCAGCCTTATTTTCTGTTTTATGTAGAGACAGGGTCTCACTGAGTTGCTTAATGCCTCGCCCTTGCTGAGGCTGGCTTTGAACTCACGATTCTCCTATCTCAGCCTCTCAAAGTGCAGGGATTAGATGTAAAATAAAGTTACTGAAATTATGGAACCATGTTCAATTTCAAACATGTCAATCACTTGATAATATAGTGTACATTTCAGTCAATTAGAAAAGCAAAATTTGGAAAAAAAATTGTTTTTGGACAAGAATATCTTTTTGTAAAGTATCCAGTGATTTGTGGACTCCTGTTTTGAATATTGTCTGTGATCATTTAGTAACTCAACAATTTTAATCTTTCACAGAAGAACATATTCAATATTTCTTTAATTTCTAATATTGAGCAGATGTTAGTTTGAGTATCCACACTATACTAGTGGAAAAGTGACAAACATGCTCTCGTTGTGCTTTTGGTACAGTGTAGCATATAGAGATTAGATTATTAAACACATACTCATCTATAGTTGTAGCTAAAAATGGAAGAAAGTAAAATAACATTGGTTTAAGTGTGTGGGCTTTAAAGGCAATAGCTGGGGTTCAAATCCTGTCTCAAAAACTTTTAGTATTTCACTATAGCTCTCAATGTTGTACATTAAATTTCTGGACTAGTTCATTTTACATATCAGCTATTTTGTATCTTTTGCCCTAGATTTCCTTATTTCCTCTGCTACGTGATAAACATTGTTTTTTTTTTTTTTTTTTTTTGATTACTAGTTTTGTTTTGAGTTCATATGCAGGTGAGATCATGCAATATTTTTTCTATATATGACATTTCATTTAGCATGATCTCTTCCACAAAATATTCTTTCCCCATTGTGTCTTTTTGGTGCTCTTTGGAATATTGATTGACTAAATATTTTAGATTTATTTATATTCTGTTCTATTGGTCTATGTTTCCATTTTTATGCCAGCACCATACTTTTCTAATTACTGTAGCTTTGTAACATAATTTTAAATTAAGAGGTGGGATGTCACTAACTTTGTTTCTTTCTGTGGTTTTGTACACATTTTAGTTTTATTTCTTCTGTTTCTGTTTAGAATGTCAATGTAATTTTGATAGAGATTATATTAAATATATATAATGCTTTGGGTAGTATGGAAATGTTAACAATATTAATTCTTCTGATCTATGAACATAGGATGTCTTACCATTTATTTCTGTTTTAGTTTCTTTTATCAATGTTTTATAGGTTTTAGTACACACATTTCTCACCTTCTTGATGAAATGTATTCTAAATATATTTGATGTGACCATAAATGGGACTGTTTTATTAATTTCTTTTTCAACTAGATTGTTATTTGTGTATAGACATAATGATTTTTATAAGTTGATTTTATATCCTGAAACTCTATCAAATTTGTTTATTAGCTTTAACAGCATTTTGGTGAAATCTTTGGAATTTTATACATACAAGGTCATGCTATCTTCACATAGAGAAAATTTTACTCTTTCTTTCTCATTTGTATGCTTTTTGTCTTTTTTTCTTTTCTGGTTGCTCTTGCTAGTACTTCCTGTAGAGTGTGAATACTGTAAGGGTGGACATCTTTCCTTTATACCATATCTTCCTTTATACCAACTTACAGTTGTTCACCATTATGATGCTAGTTGTGGGTTTTTCATAAATGAATTTTATTATGTTGAGGAACTTTCCGTCTATACTTAAATTACTAAGAATTTTTATCAAAAAACATACTGAACTTTGTCAAAATGTTTTTTTGCATTGTGATGAATGTTTTTTCTTTTCTTTTTTTTTTCCTGCTAATGTGATATAGCATATTGATTGATGTTGTATGTTAAACGAGAATTTCCTGCGAAGGCTCAACTTTCACTTGGTCATGATGTACAATATTCTTGTTTGATGAATTCAATTTTCTAATATTTGTTGAGGATTTTCACATCAATGTTCATCAGAGATATTGGCCTGTACTTTTCTGTGGTGTCTTTTTAATGTTATCATTGAACACTGGAAAGTTAGCCTAATGTAGTCTCATGGATGTTAGAAGAAGCTAGAGGATTCCTGAACCAGAGAATGCCTTTATTACTCAGGTATAGCAACTGTAGTGGCAGCACTTATGCAAATTCCCAGTCCTGCTAATCCTACATGACACAGAAAAATAAAAATAAAAATAGGGCCCATGGACTCCTGCACATACATGGGTTTTATTAGAGAAGAACCCAAAGCTTGGGGGACAGCAAGTTAAGTCCACATGACTTTTGCTCCAGAGAGAGATTACCTTTATTGTATTAGACAGTAAACAAACCTGAACTTTGTTTCAGAAGAAAATATTTGGTTCTCATCCGAGGATGTTTACTATAAAAACATCCTTAAAAATGAAGTTCAGAATAAAGGTAGTCAACTTAAAAAAATGCAGAAATGTGAGAAAAACTCATGGAGAATTTTCTCTCAACAATTATTACTTGGTGCTGGTGTCATGAAAGACATGTTCTCAATTAAAGGAGGAGTACGTAAATATATAACAAGGGGGATAATATATGGAGGGGTGATTTTAAAAGCTAGCAAATGAAGTGCAGGTAGAAAGTTGAAAAATGAATAGGTGCTTTCCAGATGAAGTGAGAATGTGGGTCAGTGGTGGGATGTGAAAGGTTTTGTTTTGTTTTGTTTTTCCCTTCAGGAGGATGCAGGATGAAGAAAAAGCTCCCGTATGACCTGATGACCTGAGAGTAAAGAGCTGTATGGTTAAATCAGGAAATAGAGAAAAGGACAAAATATCTGGAGCAGAATGAACTAGGAAGAAAGTGGCAGAACAAAACAAAATCAAGCAGAAAAAAATAGGTAGAAACCCACTAAAGATTTCAAATTTTATGAAAAAATAAGTGAAAGGTATTTCTATATAAACAATAGGATAAGTGTCATTTTCTTAAAAAAAAAATAAAGAGAACAAATCCTGCTAAGACTTTTATATGTGTTTACATGAATGTAAAAATCCTTTTGAAGATAACTGGTATCTTAACTCTATGAGTTCTATGACCCATGAGCATGAACTATTCTCTGTTTATTTAGATCCTCTATTATTTATTCTAGCAGTTTATAGTTCTCTGTTTATAAGGTCTTACAAATCCTTTAAAAATGTATTTGCCCCTAACTGTGTTTTGAAGGCCTTACATATCCTTTAAAAATGTATTTACCCCTAGCTGTGTTTTTATGCTACTGGTAATGTGTTGGGTTAACATTAATCCATTCCCAGGAAAGTTTGTATTAAAGAAAGTTTGTATACTGAAAAAGATGTGATAATGAAGGAAATGGAGAAAAAAGCTGATCTCCAGTCTTTACTTGAGGATCCAAACAAAGTGACCTTGATTGTAAAGTGAAGGAACATACTCATAAATTATCCGAGGAAACCACCTGTGCAGTGGTAATGCACCCTACCCTACATATTCTCCTGCTTGTTATATTCTAGCTTGCAGCTGCCAAGCAGAGATTAATAAAATGTCCTCTCTGTTGAATCCTTCCATCTAGTTCTTCTTTTGAGATGGGTAAATAGTATGTGTTTATAGTCCTGGGGTTGAACAGAATGGAATTGCTTTATTAGGTTCATTTTCAGTCTATTTATGTTTAGTACATAGAGCTATAACTGGTTTTTACGTATTGATCAGGTATCTTGCAACCTTATTGAACTCTCCATTCTGTGAAAAACACCAGGGGCAGAACTACGCATTCTATATGTTTAATTTGCCTAAAAACCAAGTAAACTAAAAAGCAAGTTTGTAGGTATATAGTTGATTATTTTTGACAAATTGTTCAGTAGAAATAAATAAAATAAAAATGGTAATCTCACAAGGAGAGGGGTAGAGAAAACAGTGAATGGATTAGGGACAGAAACAACATGATTTTTAATATATCTTTTTAAAGAACTTTGATCTTTGAATCATGTGAATGTTTTACCTAATCAAAATTAATCTAAATCAAAAAGACAACAACTAGGAGAAACAAATTGGTGCAGGGAGAAGCAAATGTAAACAGCACAGAAAATAATTATTTCAGGTGATTTTTGAGCATATTTGTTTGGTGACAAATCCTTAGTGATAGATACTCAAAGAAAAGAAATTTTACAAATCACTCAGTTGTTTTACTGCTAATACCAATACTGGTCTCATAATATGAAGTTTCTCAATGTATTTCAGGATAAAATATAAATATGTATGCAAATGTTATCAGAAACGTGATTTCAGTATAAGAGAAAAATACATAAAAATACAAATGAAAAACCCTGATGCTAAATTGAAATTAAAATGATTAATATAAACTTATAATTAAGCATATTTTCTAGCTGAACACATTCCACTCCTAGATGTTTTGGGGTCCTCAGGTGTTGTATTAGGCAGTTTCACAAGTATTATCACTTTCATTCTTCCTGGGATTTCTGTGGGGTAGATAATATTATTTTTCTTTAGAAACTGTATGGCTGAAAATCAGAATAATCAACATGCTTCCTTTAGGGGTCATCTAATGGTAATGGTAATAGAGCTATGATAAAATTTATTTTTCATTCCAGAATCTATGTTTTTGCTATGCCCCATGTCCTATTAGTATGATTTGATTTGCAACACATTGCCAGTATAGCATTCTGTTTAACCGAAGGGAGGACGAATCAGGGACATTTGGCTGACATGAGAATCAAGGTTTCCTGAGGGCTTGGAAACCCTATAATGACACAAGTAAAAAGACCAGTACTCTGGCTTAGCCAAGGGCAGTGCATAATTCTCAGATAAGGGAGAGCTAATCATTGTCAAAGTGAATCTTATTGGTTGCATCATGTTGAGAGCACTTCAAAGAATTAAGTCAAGATTGATGAGTGACATCAGTCATAGACACTTCAGGAAGGGTAGAAATGCATATGTCCCACATTTTCCCTTAATGATCAGACATGGGTTCTTTATTTGCTACATATCTTTGTGGCTTCTAAAGTTCAGGAAACTTACTGCCTTACTTGGTCATATAAAAGCAGCTGATATCCTCACACATTTTTAAAAACATGACCTCTTTCCCTTTGAGAAAGGAAAAACATATTCACTTCAGCTTATAATACAAATATAACTTTCCAGGACTTTCATACACATAAAAATTGTTCTGTAAATGCATGTGAAAGATTTATTTTATTCTCAAAGCCTAAAAATGATTCATCTTTACTTTGGGAAAGAATCTTAATTATTTAAATGTCTATCAGTTTTAAAAAGAGATGTAAGCAAATCACAGTTATAGTTATCTCATTACATTGAAATATAGTTCATAAAATAATGGGTCAAGCAAGCCTACTGTTTAGGATATTCATGATCTAATAAGTTTAATCTTTTATTGCATTACTTGAAACTGAAGCATTTTGAAGAATTATATGCAAATACTGTATCAATGAAATTTTTATTTTTTATCAATTTTTAAAATTTTATCCAACATGTGAATATTAGGTTTTTCTTCATAGGTAAGTTTATAGGGTAATTTTGCAATTTACACAATCTCTAAATGTACCCTTTTAGTAACAACCAAAACATATGCACTATCAGTATTCAAAATAGTTTGCTAATCCCATGATAATTCATACTTCAGAAGTCTGGATAATATTTTGTTTTTGCTTTCAGTGTCCATACAACATATTATATTTGTTCAGATTATACCCTTGTATATATGGAAAATTATTTTTAAATCATACATAAAATATTAAAATCATTTATTAGTTTAAAACTTTTTAAAAATGTTTTTTGCTTGTTTCCCATAAAAACTGTCATAAGAGCATCTGGCATCTTCTTAGTAAAAAGTAAAACATGGTTCATGAAAGGATAATGCTGAGGTTTTATTTTATATTTTTTCCCTATTTAATGGAGTATAATTAACAAAATACCATTTATTTGTAGGGTACAAAGTGATGATTTGATTATGTATACATTGTGAAATTATTGCCAAGATCAAGTGGATTAACACATCCCTTACTTCCTTTTATCAAGTGGATTAACACATCTTTTACATTGTTACCATTTGTGTGTGTGTGTGTGTGTGTGTGTGCACGACGAGAGCACTTAAGACGAACTCTCACGGCAAATTTTAAGTATACAATACAGTGTTATTAACTATAATGAGATTTTATACATTAACACCTGTCTGAAGCATGGGAAGAACTATATAACCCATTATGCTAGACTTGAGAATATGTTACATAAATATCTGGCTGCTAATAAATTTTAGAAGGAAGCCGGGAATATTTTTCTCCATTAGTCGTTATTTGCTTCTCCACTTTGGGTTACTATAATGAAATATTCTGACACAGCTACTTCTGAAGAAAAGAGGGTTAGTAGGTGAGACTGAAAGTCCAAATGGCATATCACAGGCTCAGAAGGTTGTCCCTTGACTGCATCACCTTGTTTGGGCAGAAACCAGCAAGAGACTGCATCTCAAACCAGGAACACAGGAACCTGAGTGTGGCTAGGCTTGCTCCTGTTATAAAAATCCTCATGAGAACCTCAAGAGTTGAATGAGAACTATCTTCCCGGAGAAGGTCCTCAATGACTCAAAAGTCTTTCCCTAGGTTCCACCCCTTAAAGAACCCAGAACACCTCCTAATATTGCAGCCCTTCAATAACATGAAGCTTTAGAGGGACACAAGCCATATCTGAACCATAATACCATTATTTGAAGCAAGTGTTTAATGGAAAAAAAACACCATGTTCTGTTTCTCATGCCTTTAGAGGATATACTGGAAAAGGAATTTAACCAGATGAGAATAAGTTCTTCCATTCTTTTGGGGTTGCTCACAACCATTCCTCTCCTTCTGCTTTTCTTCATTAAGATAACAGAGTGAGTGTCCCAGACTGCCTTATATAGTAGGTCTGAATATTTACATCAGTCTATCTTTTACTCTGTCTCATTTCAACTTAAATCAAAATTTCCGAGTGTGTTCTTTTTCAAACTCAAACTCTCCCCAAGGTGAGTCATTCCAGAGTCCCAATGCATGAGAAAGCATTAAAGAAGCCTATTTTCCAAAGATAATCAGCAGTAAAGTGGGTCTCAATTTTCTATGCTCACTTGCTTCCAAACTCAAAAGAGATTTAATAGCTGCAACAAATTACCGCTCTTAAATACCAAGGTTATGAAAGTGTAAAATATGCCTTTTAGCTATCTGTAAGACTGAGATCTCATAGTAAACAAAAGTCTCCCAGAATGTTATCCAAGAAATGTTAGAAAAAGTCATACTGGAAACCAGACTCCCTCTAAATTTCACATGTTATAAAGCTTTAGATATCACTCTCAAGTCTATCCAAATTATCCTCATAGATGAATAAAATCATAAAAGTTGCTATGGAGAGAAATATGACAACGGATAGGGAAGATACTAGGCAGATGAGAACTAATATTTAGTAAGTATCCACTGTTCTTCAGAAAACACATAAAATACTTCTTTTCCATACTTCTGAATCTTCAGATCCTAGGATTTTGTCTGGACAATATGAGAAGTTCAATTTTATGTTTGTTGAATAAGTGAGTAAAAAATAGTAATCACATTACTTTCTTCTAAAATTATTGTGATCACTTCTTACTAATTTTTTCCTTTGTATTCAGCACATGGCAACTAGGATGCTACACAAAAGGACTGTGACTGAGAATGGTAATCATTTTGAAATAAATATAATTCTAAGGGTTATGAAATAAAGAACATGGAAGTTTTATCTTCATAGCTATAGCTTGAAACAAAGATTTTAAAAGATATTTTTCAAATATTAAGTTGAGTTCTCTCACTTGGTTTTAACTACATTAGGGCTTTCAGAGGGTGCATACAGTTGTCTATCCTTTCAAAGGAACCAAAAAATAGAAAGAAAAAAAAAAGAATAGGATACACTATGACTTTTGTTGTATATATGAACTGGGATTTTAATTTAGAAAGTTACTCTTTTTTTGTTGTTATTGTTGTTTTTTTGGTACTGGGGACTGAATCCAGGGCCACTGTATCACTGAGTGTATCTCTAGCCCTTTTTATTTTGAGACAGGATCTCCTAAGTTGCTAAGAGTCTCCCTAAATTACAAAAGTTGGCCTTGAACTTGTGATTCTCCTGTCTCAGCCTCCCAACTTTCTGGAATTATAGGTGTATACCATCATACTTGGCCAAAACTACCACATTCTTAATACACAAGAAGTTATTTAGGGATTAATAATACAACATGAATCCTTACCTTAATCTGACTGCTAGACAGATAACTATACAAATTTCCACTGACACATCTGGACATCATATAAATAAACTAAAGGAATATATATAGCTCATTATGAGCAGGGATCTGGCTTAATATATGTGGTATCACAGAGTCCTATATAAAAAGGAAAGAAAATCAATGCATAATAAACAATTTAAAACAACATCTTTTTGATATTAAAAAGGAATACCACAAAATATAGGCTATACTCTGCAATGATACATAGCTCAAAATAGAATGGAACAATACTTGACATAAGAAAATCTAGGCCAATTCAAAATAGGCACTCATGTTCTAATGTAATATTGAAGAATGAGTTAAAGGTAGACACTCCAACAGTTATAAAAATTCTGCTTTAATAAATAATCATGTTCTTGCCTAAAGGTTAAACCAGGCTTCTGGAACATAGAATTTCTCTAGTTATAATAGCAGACTTTATCAATTTAATACAATGAACTCCAGGCTTTTAATGATATTTTAAATTTTCATTAAGTTTTGATAAAATAAAATAGAAATAAGTATAGCAAGAAAGGTTATCCTAAGAGAATCTTTTAAGGCTTTGTTTAAATAAATGGTTCATAAGCATTATTTTCCAGATAAATTCCACTTGATTTAGTCTATTAGGAGATTGCATTGAAGTTTGAATGAATATATTTTGCCATTTTATGTTGTAAAATTTAATAGTTCAGTTAGGCCAAAGTAATGATTTCTGGGAAGAAGTATTAAACCATAGATCTGTGAGATTCACAAAATAAAGTTATTTTTTCCTCTGTGAAATATAGCTTTTAGATTTATACAAAATTGGTTAGTTTCAATGCAACAGATCATATACATATACATGCATGGTACAGAAAAATATATGTGCACACATTTGTATACATTTAGTAAGCATGCACCTAAGGAAAGATCAAGACACTACTATCAAAAATTTAGGCAATATTGCCATTTTCTGAAGTTTTTATAATGCTGAAGCTTGTCAAATCTGAGGACTGTGAGAATAAACAGCAAGGCAGAGAGCCATTAAGGATGGGTTCACGTAATGTTATCTAGAAGATCAAGATGATAATTCACAGGAGAGTGTCATTAAACACTTTAGCTCAGAATTCAAATAGAGTAACATAACCTCGTGGAATACTTTCTACATATTATAGAATACTTGCTACTTATATCAGAGAGGATTGTTACATAATTTCAATGTTTTTTATACTTTAATTTTAACCTCCCCATAATTGTCTTTCTGTACAGAGAAGACTGATATAGATATAGATATAAAGAATAAAATCACATATAGAAGTCTCTTTACCACAGTAACCTACATAAAGGGAGAAAGGAAAGTCTTTTCAATAAATGAAATTGCAAGAAGTCAATATCTATGTGCAGAAGAATGAAACTGTACCTGTTTCTGTCTCCATATAAAATACGCAAAAAGGATAGAAGACCTAAACCTAAAACATGAAACGTAAAACTATTAGAAACCAGAGGATATGAGTTCTATGACAATGATCTGAGCAATGACTACTTTTGGATATGACCCCAAAAGTACAGATAACAAAACCAATAATAGACAAATAGGATTGCATCAAACTAAAATGCTTCTGTACCACCAATAAGGTGAAATAGATAACAGATTGAAAGAATATATTTGCAAAGTAGACATCTGTTCAGGAGTCAATATCTAAAACATAAAAGAAATTCAAATTATTCAACAGCAAGAAAATAAATAAATCAACTTAAAATAGGCAAAGAAACTAAATAGACATTTCTCAAAAGAAGAAAACATACAAGTGGCTAATAGGAGTGTGAAAAATGCTCAATACCACTAATCATCAGGAAATTCAAATTAAAATCACAATGGGAGGCTGAGAAAGGAGAAGCGCAAGTTCAAAGCCAGCCTCAGCAATGGTGAGGTGCTAAGCAACTCAGTGGGACCCTGTCTCTAAATAAAACACACAATAGGGCTGGAGAAACAAAAAACGACTTATGGAGAAAAATATCCCCTGTGGCTCAATGGTTGAGTGCCCCTGAGTTCAATCCCTGGTAACAAAAAAAAAAAAAAAAAAAAAAAAAAAAAAGATAGAATGGTTATTATCAAAAAGAAAAGAAAAATGATGGAGGATCTAGACAAAAGAAAACAATTGTACACTCTTGGTGGGACTATAAATTAGTAAAGCCATTACAGAAAACAGAATAGAAGTTCTTCAAAAAATTAAAAATAGAACTATCTTGGGCTGTGGATATAGCTCAGTTGGTAGAGTGCTTGCCTCGCATGCACAAGGCCCTGGGTTCAATTCCCAGCACCACACACACACAAAAATGTAAAACTGTCCTGTGACCAGCAATCTCACTAATAATATGTAAGCATATCAAATTATTAGTCTTTAATATTACATTAATATGTAATAATTACAAATGATATGTAGTCAGCATGTTGAAGGCATATCTATAGTCTCATGTCCACTGGAGTATTATTCATAGTAGCCAAGATAAGAAGTCAACTTAAATGTCCATCATGGGTAAATGGATAAAGAAAATGTGTGCACATAAAGACAAATAATGCATAATGTCACTTACATTTGGAATATAAAAACATCAAACTCAGGAATAGGATAAAACTAGGATTACTAGGGGTTGAGTGGAAGAATTGGGAGATTGTGACCAAAGTACACTGTTATACTTAAGAAGAAAAATTTCAAGAGTCCTATTTTATTTCATGGTAGCAATAGTTAAAAACAATACACTGTATACTTGAAAATTGCTATAAGAGTAGATTTTAAGTGTCCTCACCTTCAAAAATAATAAGGATGTGAGGAAATAGAAATTTTAAACAACTTCAGCTAATCATTCCAATTTATCAAAACATCTTACGTGGAGAGCAGTGACTTGAACCATTGTTTCTGATTTCCTCATGGCTATGTTTGTGGTGGGAACTGCCAACGTGAATGTGCACGTCAAAGATGGCTCAGTTGCTATGGTGATGCCTGGCCAGAGGAGGACACCTTCTAAGGCCTGCAGCTGTATCAGTGGGAACCTTCGTTTTCAGGCAATAACTCTCAGGAATAGAGAATTCTGGGCATAACAAGATGACCTCAATGTCTCGCAAGTTTCTCTACAATCTTCAAGTCTGTCTCCCTTATCTGAAACTTTCCCACAAATAACCTTTTGATGACAAAATGTATATAATAAATGTGCTGAGCTAACTCTGGGTCACTCAAGTTCCATCAGAGTTTGTCTGTGCATCTGTTCCCAGCTTTTTTTCTACATGTGTCTGTCTGTCTTTTCTTCATACCCCCTTACCCCTTGCTAGTGTTCTGAACTAATGGCCATTCAGGTTGCAGCAATCTTGCACATCATAAATATACATAATATCTCCTTATCAATTGTACATTAAAATATAAAACAAACTAAAACAGTGATGAAATGCATAAGTTCCTAGTAAATTGGACTCAAATGGAAACAAAATCTTGAATATTCCTATAGTTATTAAAGAAAATGGATCACTTTAATTAAAAATGTACTTTTCAAGATAAAGCCTAGCCTTAATGAATTTGATAATATGTTTTGCAAAATATCAAAAAGTGATTATAAATTAGAAAAATGGGCTTAGAAATAAATGGGATCACATCATAATATAATGTATAAGGCTGACATAAAACAAAAATCTAACAGAGCTGGAACAAACTAAAGCCACAAATACAGCACAATTATAGTCTAATTTAACTCATGAATTTAGATAGAAAATTTCAAATGTATCAATAAATAAAATAAATATTTTAAAAGGTAATATAACATGACCAAATTGATTTTATCGTGAAATCAAACTTCACTTATGATAAGGTGTTAAAGCAGTTGAATAAGCAATGAAAAGAGAAAGATCATATAATGTTAATAGTTAGAGTAATGTCTTTGAGAAAATTCAGCATTTATACATGAATAATGAAGAATTGTTATACTCCCATTGGCAGAAGCCAGTGAGAAAGACGTCTTAATTGAATTTTGTTTGTTTGTGGTGCTGGGGATTGATGCCAGGGTCTCAGTGTGCTAGGAAAGCAGTCCATGTTCCACATTCCCAACTCAATTTATCAGCATATTTAATGGAGAATGACACTAAATGAAGTTAGTGTTACTAAGGTAAGACCATAAAAGGAATAACTGTAAAAGACTCATATGTTCTCTCTAGTGAAATTTCACTACATTTATTAATTTAGCAAATAAATTTAGTTAACCATTTAATAAGATTTACTGAAAAGCAAGAGTTTAGGCATTCATTTAAAACATACTTATTGAGGGTCTTCTAAGTGCCAGTCATTAATCTAGTCACACATCACATATAAAAAGCCATATAATACTCATGAAGTTTATATTATTTGTATGCAATTAAACAATGAACAGAAAGAATGAATGTTCTACATGGGGTCTTAGAAGGTGGTAAATTCTGTGGGTAAAATAGAAGCAGGAACAGTGTGCAAAAGCCTTCCAGGGGAGGGGAGCAGCTGCAATGGCAAGGAGGGTGGTCTGAGCCTAACTCACTGAGAAGGAGGGAAGAGGAACTAACAAGTGTGAATACCCTATGGTGAGACCCAGTGTTCAGGAGAATTCAGTGTGACTAGATAGAGGAGTGACCCGGATGGGTGATAGTGGAAGACAAAGTTAGAGGTAAAAGGGGGCTGCCATGAGGACTTTCACTTTCGTGTGAAAGAGGAGCCACTGCAGGATTGTCAGTAGAAGAGCAGAAATTTTACTTTTCTAAAGGTAACCCTGTAGCAGTGTATAATGGTAGAAGACGAAGACCAACTTGAAGGCTGTTACGCTAATAAAAATCTGGGGATGATGGCAACTCAGTCCAAGGTGACATTTCAGAGAATGTAATGAAGTGTGATCAGATGTTGCACACATTTTGAAGACAGAACCAACATATACATATATATACACATATGTATATATATATATACATATGTTAAATATTAGATTAAATTAAAAATATATATTAAATATTAGATGTAGAGTATGAGAGAAAGCAACGGATTGAGTGTGACACCAAGATTTTATCTAAGGTTTTCAAAAGGATACAATGTTCATCAAAATGAACAAATTTGTCCGTGAACAAGTTTTAAGGAAAAGATTAGGAGTTGAATTTTTCAATTCAGCATGTCTCTATAGAGACATAAGTTTGAATATAGACAGCAGATAGAAGAAGTGCAAAGCTGTAAGACTGAATGATATTACAAATAGTATGTTTACAGAGAAGATTGAGCTCATAAACAAAGATTTTTTATTTTATTTCATGAAAATGGCTCTTCCACTGCATTTTTTGATTTATTGCTGCTTACTAGTGAAATATATTATTTTTATCTATGTGACTCTGAAAGCCATATAACTAAAAGATGGACAGGTATCATATAACACAAGCTTTTATTTCCATTATTATTGTGTATGTTTCCAGCTAGTTATTGTCCAAACACTATATACTACAAAGTACTGTATTTTAAAATGATTTAAACCAAAATGACTGCTAAGGACTGCTTCTTAAAAAATTGAAATCATTTGATCCTATTTGATTCTTTATGAATGCAGCAGGGTTTGATCTAAAAAGATATGCTAATTTCCAAGGGTTTCATTTTCTTGAAGAGCTAAGATTTTTCAGTTACACAGATGTGATACTATAAATTTTATCTAACACAATGATCCATTATTAAATCTCAACTCCAGGATTATGCAGATTTTCAAAGTGTTGGAAACACAAAAACACAGAATGCAAGAGTCATGAGGAGAAAGATTTATTTTCCATGCATGGGAAATTGCCCACATACAATTTCCTGGTTCATGGTAGCCACTCAATAAATATGTGTGGATAAAATTACCATCTATTTCAGCTGCACCTCAGTCTCACTGCTAAAAGTACAGTTTGAAAATCCATCATTCCATTTGTTACAATGGAGATAGAGGTGATCATTTTTAATTGATGATATGTAATTATCTTCAACATTAGTAAGGTATCTCAGCCTATTCCTTACTTAAAACTTCCTGTGTGTTCATCACTTTGGGGATAGTGATGATATTGACCAAAAAAAAAAAAAAAACCAAAAAAATTACATTTAAAAATGGATATTCTTTTGCCTGGTTCAGTGGCACACTCCTGTAATACAGTGATTTGGGAGATTGAGGCAGGAGGATTGCAAGTTCAAGACTGGCCTTAGCAATTTAGTGAGAAACTATCTCAAAATAAATGTAAAATTGGTGTGAAGCAGGGGATTAGGGCTATAGGTCAATGGTGAAGAAGTCCTGGGTTCAATTTCAGTACTGCTATAATAATAACAACAACAACAACAATAATAATAATAGATTTTGTTTTTAACAATCAAACATGTGCAACATTTTTCCCCCAGAATCCGAAGCAGGAAGCTTTCAAATGAAAGCATTGGATTGCTGGATTTGCTACTCCAGCCCTAGTTTTCATCAATAAGTTTTGAAGATAAAATTAAAGTAAAAAGCCCTAATTTTAGCTAAACGTCATACTTACTACATAAGAAAAATAACATCAGTAAAAAGGGAGATGAGCATTAGAAAAACCATCACTCAGTCAGTGATAAACCATCACTCAGTGAAGAGAATAATAATACTATAATTCCAGCTAACAGGCACTTGAAAATTTTTGCCAGAGTTAAATCTACTTGCGTACAGACTTTGGTGAGTATAGATAGTTACAATAAAAAATACAAGTTAGCTGTTTTTTTTGCTTAATTATCATTTTTTAGAATTTATACTCAGAAAGAAAATGCCTATTACAATTTTGTTTTTAATGTACTTTCAAATAGTTAGAAAAGGAGCATACAATATGAATTGTTTCCAAATCCACTTGACACAAATTTATCAGAGGAAATGAATAAATTTTCATATTTTGCCTCTGTGGAATTGGAGATGATACTCTGTCTCCTATAAATGAATCAGGACAGTTTGCTCTAAAAAGATTGTGTTTCCAGAGAACTCACTGTACTGTAGAAATTTATCAGGAAATTGTCAAGGATAATATATTTCTAGGCATTTTTCTCACTCTATTTTAAATTCCATCTCAACTGTGGGAAAACCACAGGCTGAAGCCACCAGACTTTTAGAATTGGAGAACTAAATATGTATCATTGTCTAATTATTTCCTGCATCAAGTTATTTAGTTCCTAGTGAATTAAACTAACTCTGTCTGAGTAATTCAAAGAAATCTCCACAACAGAATCACCTGTGGTCTTAAGTGAGCTGGATGACTTTTGTAATAATAGGCAGAGAAAAAGAAAATGTAGCAACAGGTGATAAATTATGAAGCATGTATATTCTGGGAAAAAGGAAGAATTTAATTTTTACTATTGCAATAGAAATTGAAGAAAGATTTTATAACAATTGCAGACAATATGGTGAATGTTTTAGTGATCTATTGCAACATAACAAAGCATTCCACGGTTTAGTGACCTATAATATGAACTATTTATTATCTCTTTGTCCTGTGTTGGTTTGTCTGGGCTCAGTCATGTAGCTCCATTTAGAGGGAATGTTGGTTAAAGTGGAAGATTCAAAGTAGCTTCACACATGTGCTTGGCAGTGGTGTTGGCTGTAGGTTAAAGAACCTTCGTTCTCCTCTGCTCAGCAGTTATCTTTCCATAGCCTGGATGCAGAGAGCAAAGAGGCCTGAGGATTGCACAGTAGTGAAAACAGAAGCCATAATTTCTCGTAAGGTCTATTTGTGGAAGTCAAACTAATTTACTGTCATTACATTTGGTTGTTGAAAGCAAATTATGAGGTCATTTCAGATTCACAACAAAGGAGAAGGGGGAAATTTTGCTATGGAGACATGAGGGGTCTGAGAAATGTTTGTGTAATCATCAGGCAATCTACAGGACTTAGCTCTCTGGCCAAAACAATTTACATCTATCACACGAGCAAAATACATCCAGACTCTCATGAAATAAATAATGTATGAAATTTAATTTTACCTGATAGTGTATATCTGCTAAAAATCTATGTTAGCATATTAAGGGTTTACATTTAAGAAAACAAATGACACATTGTATTATTCTAAGAAATAAGAAAAAAACACGCACATTATTGATGATCTTATTCAACATAAGATCAGAGATCTTAGGCAGAAATACCAGATAAAAAATAAAAACAAGAAATAGGCAAATGGGACAGGAAAAAATAAAAGGATCACCACACGCCAAAATAAAAACATCCTGGGATAGTTTTAGAAAGCTGTAAGACTAGTAGTAAAAGGACATATCAAGGTTAGTATACTTAGTAAAAAAATAAGTTATTTTTAACCAGTAATAATCACACACAAAAAACAATAGATCCCAATAAAATAGAAACAAAGAAGATGCTTCATATTAATAACATATCAAAGGGACTTTTAAAATAGAAAATTAGATAACTTCTTTTGATGATATAAACACAACCTAAAAAAATGAAGAGCCACATCACCTTAGAGTTGGATAACCTCATTATTTTAAAGATGTAGGTAATCACCAAAGTCATCTAAAATGCAGTGAGCCGAAAGCAGCTGATATTAAAATTATTTTAACTTACAATATTCAATAAATGAACCATATTTCTAAAATACTAAAATGAGGAGAGGAATTTCTCCACCTCTTTACCTATATACATTAGCAGGTTTCATAAACATAACTTTCCAAAAATTTTTAATTCTACTATGAATAAAATAAAGATAATGGAGTTGATGATTTTAAGTTAAATGATTAGCTATCAGTAGATTTAGAAGTGATTTGGGGTGAAGTAAATTAACAACTTATTACATTTATCTCTGTTGATATATTAAGGTAATATATTCCACTTGGCTACCAAGAAATGATATACCAACAAAAATATTGTCACCAAGTATTGTCTTACATGAGATGCTGTATACACATAAAGATGTGGAACTAACCACTGTGAATTAATTAGAGGCTATCTGTTACGTTTCAAATACTTATATCCCTCCCAAATTCTTACCTTGTAGCTGAATACCCAATATAATAGTAATTGGAGATGTGCCTTTGGGGAATGATCAAGTCACAAGCTCTCCACCAGCAAGGGCAAAATTAGTGCTCTTATATAAGGGTGGAGGGAGTGTCCTCGTCCCTTTTGTTTTTCTGCTTTCTGCCATGTGAGAGGGCAAAAGTTACCATCTTGGAAGCAAAGAGTAAACCGGTCACCAGACACCAAACCTGCTGGTTCCTTGACCTGTACTTCTTAGCCTCCATAACTGTAAGAACTCATTGCTGTTAATCGAAAATTATCCACTCCGTGACATTTTATAATAGTTGCAGGAACAGACTAAGACACCATCCAAATCCCGTCTCAGGATGTGATTGATGATTTTCCTTAGAACTATGTAAAACACCACTAAAGTGTCTGGAACCAGCTCTGATTCAATAGGAGGAAAGAAAATTATGTAGGATAAGGCTTTTCTGGATCCTTTTACCTTGATTAGGTCATAGCTTCCTTCACTTAAAATCATGAGATACCTAAATATTTCTTTTAAATTATCAGAATTTTATTGCATTATTATACTTTAGTGAATACCTTTTTAGCCTAAGAGGAGCAAGTAAAACACTCTAATTAACCCTTGAATACACTTTGACCATGTAAATAATCCATATAATTTGCAAGGAAGTGACCTCAATTAAATTGTGCCTAAAACTGAATAATCAACAATTTAACATTTTAAATTTCCTTCTTGTAATGTAGCAGAAAGATATTATCATTCTTTGAATGAATTGCTTTCAATTTTAATGATTGTTTAAAGTGTGATTTTTTTAAACATTAGAAACATATTCATGCTTTTAGCTGCTAGATTTTTTTTTTTTATAGACATTTGTTGGGGATGAGTAACAGTGATCAAAGCCTAGAAGAAATTATAAGAAACTAGTTTTTAAATACAATAAATGTCATGACATATTTCCCTTTTCCTGTAGTAATGATGCTTGAAATTTATTTCTGGTTCTGTACTAATGGGTTTTTTAAAATTTTTCCTGCTGTTAAAGATTATTTCAAAGTTCTCCATCACAGATTTATTGTCTGGTTGATAATAAAAACTGTATGTCTTTCTTGTTTTTGAATCTGCGAGGAAACATAAGTCAACATTAATTTAAGATTTTCTTAGACATGTGGCGACATGTTTTTGTACAAAATGCTTCCTTTTTTATCAAGTCACAGGGATTATGTTTGGTAGGCAGATGCGTTTGCTTCAGTATCCACAATTGAGATTGACACATACATCTATATCCACTGCCCAATGACCACTAATATCAAAGAGCCTCTTTCTCGTAATCAGTTTTCTTGTCATCTATGAATAGTTCTTCCACAATTGTTGAACATTTTATGGTATGATACAACTTATTATTTTAACTTTACAATAGCTTAGTTAATGCAAAATATGTGAAGTACTTCTATCTTTCAAAATATCTGTGTTCATTTTTTCCTTAGTGCGTCAGATTTAGTGTTTTTTCTATGTTTTTAAAAATTTTTTTAGTCATAGATGGACACAATATCCTTATTTAATTTATTTATTTTTACGTGGTAATGAGGATCGAATTCAGGGCCTCACACATGCGAGGCAAGCACTCTACCACTGAGCCACAAACCCAGCCCAATTTTCTATTGTTTTTGACTATGTCATCAATGTACAGTTTATAAACAAGATCTAGAGAAAATATAAAAATATCTACACTGTTGAACTTTCTCACTCTTGTTCAAACAGACACAAAACTGATATTAAAGGAAAATAATAAAATGTTTTACTCTTGTTCCACATTATGGACATGAGAAGTTAAGTCAGATGCTCCTTCAGAGAGTTGCAATGAATCCTGAAAATGGCTTTTCATTTCTACTTAATTAATAAATATTTATTACTTCACTTTGATAGTTGTACAAATTATATAGGATATATAAATTACAAAGACATTTTTCATTCTCTTAGATCTAAACCAAATAATTACTATACTATTTGTATGTTCAAATTTCTATTAGAAGTCAAAGTGAGCTCTGTCCCTAATCAACATCAAGTATAATTCAAGTTTGTATCTAAAGGTATAAAAATGTCATGAAAGAATGCCTTTTCAGCATACAACATATAAGTAGTAATAAATCATATGTAATAGTGTTTTCTGTGCTTGGAGGACAACTTAATTTATATATGTTATTTGTTTTTGTAATTTATGAAGCTACAAATTATTGGTTTGGAAAAACTTTTATGTACTTTTATTCACACGTATTAATTGCACATATCAATGGATTTGATTGCTATTTCCATACATGCATACAATAAGCATTGATCATACCCAGACACCCTTATCCTATGCTGACCTAAGCTCTGCACTTCTCCTAGGGCATAGTAATCACTATGTATACTTAATTTGCTAACATGAGTGAGAGACTATAACATCCCTAACTTCTGTTCATGTTTAAACACTTGATATGTTATAGACATTTTATTTGCCAAACAATTTTCATATTTGTTAACTTATTGGATATTTTCAGTGAAATGTGATTGCTAAGTATGTATAACATAGTTAAGAACTTTGTTAAAAGTTCAAAGTATAAGTAAAAACACCTATAAGCAGATTTGAGACAAAAAGTGAGATCAAAATCTCACTAGGCCTCCAGAATATTATTTTTATTTTATAAATACTGCATTTTAATCTTTTATTCCATGGCAATCCATATTCCCTATTCCCTAAAGTATGTACATATCTCTGTTTGTATATGTAAAATAGTCAATAAATTTATAACTACAAAAAAGCTAAAAGTGATCACATAAAATATCAACTTTTTCAGATTTATTTTTAAAATGTTATTTATTCATTTTCTTTTTTAATTTGTTCTAATTTTTATACATGGCAATAGTATGCATTTCAATTCATAGTACACAAATGGAACACAACTTTCATTTCTCTGGTTGTACACGAAGTAGAGTCACACCATTGGTGTCTTCATACATGTACCTAGGGTAATAATGTCCTTCTCATTCCACCATCTTTCCTACCCCCATAACTCCTCCCTTCTGCTCCCTCCCATTTGCCCTATCCAAAGTTCCTCCATTCCTCCCATGGCCCCCTCCCCCCCACCTAATTATGGATCAGCATCCAGTTATCACAGAAAACACTCGACCTTTGGTTTTTTGGGATTGGCTTACTTTTACTTCGTGTCATATTTTCCACTCTATCCAGTTACCTGAAAATGCCATGATTTTATTCTCTTTTGATGTTGAGTAATATTCCACTGTGTATATATACAACAGTTTCTTTATCCATTCATCTATTGAAAGGCATCTAGTTTGGTTCCACAATTTAGCTATTGTGAATTGTGCTGCTATAAATATTGATGTGGCTGTGTCACTGTTGTATGCTGCTTTTAAGTCCTTTGGGTATAAACCGAGGAGTGGGATAGCTGGGTCAAATGGTTTCATTCCAACTTTTTAAAGAAATCTCTGTACTGCTTTCCAGATTGGTTGCACCAATTACAGTCTCATCAGCAATGTAAGAGTGTGCCTTTTACCCCACATCCTTGCCAACACTTATTATTGCTTGTATTCTTGATAATTGCCATTCTGACTGGAGTGAGATGAAATCTTAGAGTAGTTTTGGTTTGTATAAAATGTGTATTTAATAAACTTTTTAAAAATGTGTTTGCCTTTGGGGGAAAGTGTTTCTTTTTACTTTCATCATTTATAACTTAACAAACATTTTAAATTTTGTTTTGTCAGCTACATATTTTTCCTTAGACTTGTAAAACTAAATTTAGTGTAAACATAAAGTAAATTATATGTAATATACAGCTAGCATTAAACATAAGAATTCATAAGTCTATAAATTGTTAGATCAGCTCAAGATCTCGTGTCTCTTCTTGCGAGGTGAATGCAGACCTTACAATATGGCGAACGCCCACAGCGGGGAATGAAGCATCAAGCAGCCCGCATGCGCAAAGGAACAGCCTACCAGACGCTGATATGTAAGCAGTAATGACATCTCCTATCAATCAGTGGACTTTTCCTGACTCATCTGGGAAGGATTCTGACCTCAGCAGGAAACCCTAACCAACTCCAGGGACTCCAGATACCTCCTCTTCCTGCCTTAAGCCTTCCTCTTCCTGACCAGGCTCTTTAAATTTTCTGTACCGAGGAACACATGTATAATTCTCCCCTCCTGCTCTGTTGGAGGGGGAATTCGCCTGAAGCGTATTTCCCAATAAAGATTTACCCAGCGGTTTCATTTACCACCTTTTGGTCTCCTGGCTTTACATAAATATATTTGCTCTTATCTTTTATCATAGTTTTAAACAGTAATCAAATTGACATGTGTAATTTTCAAATTCAAGAGAAGGCATGAAAATGGAGAAGGAAACAAACATTCAAAAAGAAATAGTCAAGTCAAGAATGAAAGAAAAATAAATTATTAATAAAGGAAACATAAAAAGCAGGACAAATAACACAAAATAAGATTATTGAAATCAGGTTTAATAAATACATGTACAATAAAAAATAAAAAAATGAAATCATTAAAATAATTGAAATCAGTTTAAATATAAATATATAACAAGAAATAATGTAAATAAGTAAATTCAATGTAAAGTAAAATATTTATTAATTTAAATCTTTTCCGACCACTTACAGTGGGCTATAAAGTTTTTAAATGTGGTAGCATTGAACAAAACTAGTCATTTGCCTGGGATTTATATTTCATTAGAGACACATACTAAAAAAATAATTAATGATACTAATGGGAACTATAGAAAAATGAAAAGAATGAGAGCCATCAGTTCCCACAAGGTATCTTATCAGCCCGAATTAGAAATTTCCCAGCATGGAGGTGGAGGTGAGTATGAGCTTCTACTCTTATTCCTTTCCTGACCAACTGGGATAGAGTCTCCATGTTATAGAGCTGGGGAGATGAGACCCTCCCTTGGCCAAAATACTTCAGACTTCCATTGCTTTATTGATATTCATTAGAGGTATTTGAACAAATATTTCTCAATGCATTGTATGTCATCTTAGACAATTTCCAAGAAAATGATCAATTTTTAACAACAGTGTTCAGTTCTATTGTCTTTTGGGAAGCACCATCTCCTTATTTATTTAACTACAACTTTTTTCCAGATTACTCTAATAAATTTTAATTATTAATAAGGTATCTTAAACATTAGTAACTCCATTTTAATTCTGGGATTCCATCTTAACCCAAAAGCAAAACTTACAAACAGCCAAGTAAAAGGAACTTAAGATACCCTGTTCCCATACCTCACGCCCATTTCCAAGGTTCCTTAATACAAAAATCTGTTTTTACCCAACAACTTGCACTCAAAGTCATTTCCAGCTTGCTTTTGCTCCTTTTTAAAAGATATATGAACCTCTATTATATGATCTGGCTGCTGTGCCACTTGACTGGCATGTTGTTCCTATTAATAAACTTTGCTTACTGAGCATGAGACTCTGTCCTGAGAGATTTCTTTGAGCATTCTGTCTTAACAGTTATTTTGACATGACAAAATACTTCCTGTTCTACTTCCTGTTCTGGTTGCATTTTGTATGTGTCCTTGTGTTTGTTAATTTTATATCTTGACGTGGCCTAGCCATGAGGTGCCCAGGTATTTGCTCAAATATTATTCTGAATATTTTTTCAAGGGTATTTTTACATAGCATTTAACATTTAAATCTGTAGCTTGTCTAATGTTGACTGCTCTTTGCAATATAGGTGGGCCTCATCCAATCAGTTGAAGGCTTGAATAGAACAATAAGGCTGATCCACCCTTAAGTAAGAGAGAATTCTTTATGCCTGACAACCTTAGAATCAGTAAAAAGCTCAAATCTGTAAAAACTTGAAAGGACTATTATTTTTGAATTTTAAAATTAATTTTTTCTTTTCAGTTGAATTTGGTATAGTACTCAATTTCAGATTAAGAATATAAACTAAATATCTCTAAAAATATGACTGAGGCCAAGAGTGTGGTGTTCACTGTTTAATGTGCTATAGATTACAAATACTAGAAAATTAATGATAATAGTTCCTTAAATTCTACATTGCTGAATTTTAAAAAGTCAATTAGTGTTGGTAGCTATTATTTGGGAGTTTTTAGATAAAAAAAAAATTGATATGACTTTAAAATGATCTTTACTACTCTATGACCTTGAAAAAGTTGCTTTGAATCTAATTTTTATTATTAAAAACTTATGGTCACATGTTAGGTAATTGCTCAATCCTTCTCTTTTCTCCTTTTCTGTAATGCTTTCTTTATGCTAATTCCAGGGGAAAAATGAAGAATATTTTATTTTGCATGAAGATTAAGTTTAAGAATTAATTTTTAATTTTAACTGCTTTCTAAGAAGCTTCACTACCTTCACTATCTTTACTACATTATGCTTGATCAATACACCGAAGATCAAATTTTCTTTCTTCTCCTTTAATATTATAAACATTTCAACAGAAATTAATTATTTTCTTACTTCAAGATTTTTTAAAAGACAGGGCTATGCCTAAGCTTTTTTACTCAGGTGATAAAGATATTTTCTTAAAGACAAATGAATTTTTCCCTAGGAGAAATGCTGGTATCAATAATTAGAATAAAGTTTGCTTTGTGATTTTGCATATAATGTTTCAGAAGCTTCAGACAATAAATTATAATTTTCCACCTTTCCTGATGTATCTAATCTGTTCTCTAGTTTTATATTTGGAAGCAAAACAAAAGGAACAATTTATCTGCGTATTTTAGTGCACCAAATATACTACATGTCTGCAAATTTAATATATTCTAGAGTGGATCAGTTTTTAATAACCATAGAATCTTTATAAAACTTCATACTTTGACTGCCAAAAACATAATCAGAGAATTTCATTGCATTATACAAGTAATATATTAAATTAAAAGTTCATGACCCTCATCCTGCTGTGTTTTGCCCTGACCTAGAGCAACTGACTAGTCATTAGCAAGGCACCACTGATGAAAGTTTGAGGTGATCATATATTAAAAAGTTCCCTTTAGCTGTAAACTTCAGATAACCCAATCGGGGTCACCTGGACTCCCCTTACCTGATTGTCAATGACTAAGAAGAAGAGAAAATAAAAGGATTTGACTTTTTTCAGACATTCTGAAAATAGATTCTATCTAAAAATTATAGGTACAAGCCATCTCTTCTATATTAGTCTTACTTCTATTATCCAAACTATCCAAACTAGTTATGAATTTCAATAATTTTCATTTAATTGCTTCATGGTTTTTCAATTTGTTGTACTGCACACTTAAGGCAATTCAAAAAATACCACTTTGCCTTAAGAAGGAGGTAAGATTTACAATAGCTTATAATTATGTTTAGAATTTACATATTTTAGGAAAGGCAATTAATTGCAGATGCACGGTAGAAGATGCTTTTCTCAAATTATTTTTGTTCTTAAACTTTGTCCTACTTAGCAGGATAACATACTGAACCGATAAGAAGATGGTTTTTGCTTCTAATCAATTCAGCTTAGAAAATTCAGAGCAATAAAATATCTTTTATACAAGTAAGTCAACTTTTGGAGACAAAAACATTTCTTCTTTCAACGTAGGTGTGATAGAAATTAAGACTATGCAAATTGCAGCCTAGATTAGAGCTGTATTGTATATGTTTCTATTTGCCCTAGCTTAGTGGACTTAAATCTAGGGGCAGGAATCATTGAGTAGATAAACTGTAGTCCCAGGGAAATTACCACATCCCAGTGATACCCAAGGAGAGTGCTCTGCCCTGGAAAACAGAGAGACAACGCACTGTTTCTGCTTTTGTATACTTTACCCCAAATAAGAGCTCAGTTGATTATCTATTAGTACTTTATTAAGGTCACCAGTACAAGTTACTTAACTTTGAGGATAGGTGAGTTTTTCCTATTTCTGAAAGTTTAGATCCTTCTGAATGAGGCATGTTTCAAGGTTATGTCTAAAAGCATAATGATTTTTGGAAATGTAACACCAAAGGGAAGCTGTGCTGCTTGTGATATCAAAATCAATAAAGTCATCCCTCTGTATAGAATTTTATGTTGGAAATGGAAAGTCCAGA
>PVHX01015081.1:0-48026 GCA_004024805.1 Geosciurus inauris | reverse complement strand
GTTGGGTTTCTGGTCTGATTCCCAGGTCCTTGATCCACTTTGAGTTGAATTTTGTGCATGGTGAGAGATAGGGGTTTAGTTTTATTTTGCTGCATATGGATTTCCAGTTTTCCCAGCACCATTTGTTGAAGAGGCTATCTTTTCTCCAGTGTATGTGTTTGGCTCCTTTATCTAGTATAAGGTAACTGTATGTAAGTGGGTTCATCTCTGTGTCTTCTATTCTATACCATTGGTCTACATGTCTATTTTGGTGCCAGTACCATGCCATTTTTGTTACTACAGCTTTGTAGTATAATCTGAGGTCAGGTATTGTGATGCCTCCTGCTTCATTCTTCTTGCTAAGGATTGCTTTGGCTATTCTGGGTCTCTTATTCTTCCAAATGAATTTCATGATTGCCTTTTCTATTTCTTTAAGGAATGACATTGGGATTTTAATTGGGATTGCATTGAATCTATATAGCACTTTGGGAAGTATGGCCATTTTGACAATATTGATTCTGCCTATATAGGAGCATGGGAGATTATTCCATCTTCTAAGGTCTAAATTATTGATAGTTTCGTTGATATCTATGGTTTCTTTATAAAGTTTTTGTTTGGAAGATCTATCCAATGGTGAGAAAGATGTGTTAAACTCTCCAAGTATTATTGTGTTGTGGTCTATTTGATTCTTGTATTTGAGAAGGATTTATTTGATATTTGTAGAAGCTCCATTATTTGGGGCATAGATATTTATGGTTATTATGTATGTCTTGTTGATGTATGATTCCCTTAAGAAGTGTGAAATGACCTTCTTTATCTCTTTTCACCATCTTTGGTTTGAAGTCCACTTTATTTGATATGAGGATGGAAACTCCTGCTTGTTTGCGGGGTCCATGTGAGTGATATGTTTTTTCCCACCCTGTCACTTTCAATTTGTGGATGTCTTTTCCCTGTGAGATGAGTCTCTTGAAGACAGCATATTGTTGGGTATTTTTTTTTAATCCAGTCTGTCAGTCTATGTCTTTTAATTGGTGCATTTAGGCCATTTACATTCAGAGTTACTATTGAAATATGATTTGTAATTCCGGTCATTTTGGTTTGTTTTGGGTTTTTACCTTGAGTTGTTTTCTCTTTTGAATGGTCTTTCCTTTAGTGTAGTTCCTCTCCTTGTAAATTTTCATTGTTGGTTATCACTTCCTCCTCATGGAATATTTTGCCAAGAATGCTGTGTAGTGCAGGCTTTCTTGCTGTAAATTCTTTTAACTTTTGTTTATCATGGAAGGTTTTTATTTCGCCATCAAATCTAAAGGTCAATTTTGCTGGATATAGGATTCTTGGTTGGCATCCATTGTCTTTTAGAGCTTGGAATATGTTATTCCATGATCTCCTGGCTTTTAGTGTCTGGGCTGAAAAATCTGCTGAGATACGAATTGGTCTCCCCTTATATGTAATCTGGTTCCGCTTTCGCGTGGCCTTTAAAATTCTATCCTTATTCTGTATGTTGGGCATTTTCATTATAATGTGTCTTGGTGTAGATTTGTTGAAATTTTGTACGTTTGGTGTCCTGTAAGCCTCTTGTATTTGATTTTCCATTTCATTTTTCGTACTTGGGAAATTTTCTGATATCATTTCATTGAAGAGATTGTGCATTCCTTTGGTTTGAAATTCTGTGCCTTCCTCTATCCCAATAAATCTTATATTTGGTCTTTTGATGCTGTCCCATATTTCTTGTATGTTCTGATCATGATTTGTTACCATCTTCACTGTATGGTCAAGTTCATTTTCAAGATTGTATATCTTGTCTTCATTATCTGAGGTTCTGTCTTCCAGGTGATGTAGTCTGCTGGTGATGCTTTCTATTGAGTTTTTTATTTGGTTAATTGTTCTATCCTATAATCTTCTATTGACACTCCAGATTACCTGTGTCTTACCTTGGAGCTACTTCTGTTCTCCCAGTGTCCCCAGATGGACACTACTGTCACTAAAGTTGGTGGCGGAGGTAGTGGACGTACCTCTAGAGGGCCGTGGGAGAGGCTTTGGCTGGGCTCCTGAGGCAGCCCCTGAGGGCTGTTTTGCCCCTCTCTTGCACTCCTACAGGTGAACAGGAACTCTGGAGCAGAACTAGAGGCGGGCCCAGGTCTCACTTAGGCAGAGTCACAAGCTGGAGAGTCTGTGTGCGACCCTTACAGTGAGTGTGAGCTCCCCTGGGGCTAGAGGCTAGCAGGCTCTGGTCTGCCTTCAACTGGGCACCCTGGCTTCCCTAAGGTTGGTTTTGGGCCTTCTGTCTCGTCTGACCACAGGAACTCTGGAGTGGAACTAAGGCGGGCCCAGAGTGCACTAGGATGGGGCCTCTTCACACTGGGATCTCTGGAGGCCACTCTTACCCTGGGTGTGCCTTCTTCTGTGGCTGATAGCAATCAGACTGTGGCCAACCCTTAGTTAGACACCCATGGAGTTTCCTGAGGGTGGATCTGGGCCCTCTGTAGCTCCTGCCAGACCCCAGGAACTCTGGAGCAGAACTGGGGTGGACCCAGGCTGCCCTTGGATGGGGCTGTCTCATGCTGGTGTCTCTGGAGCAACTCTTGCCCTGAATTTGGGCTCCCCAGTGGCTAGAGGTAGCAGACCCTGGTCTCCCTTTGGCTGGACAACCGTGGAGGTTCCTGAGGGCAGGTCAGGGTCCTTTGGGGCTCCTGCTGGTCCACAGGAATTCTGGAGTGGCTCTTTTATTTTAATAGCCAAATTTTTGCATCATGAATCCAGAGGCACTATCTGGGCTTTGATGGCAGACTTTTTGATTTTAAATATTAATTTTTAATATTTGGTAAATTAAACTCATACTGCCTCAGTCTCCTTATCTATGAAATAGGAATGATAGTACCTGTCATAAAGGGTACCAGATGTAACATGTTTAATAAAAGGCTTGGTCTGTTATATTGAACAGTTAGTTATCATCATTGTTACAGAATGACACTATGCCTGGTACATTTTAATGCTTAAATAACATTTGTTAAAAAGAAAGAAAGAAAGAAGAAAGAAAGAAAGAAAGAAAGAAAGAAAGAAAGAAAGAAAGAAAGAAAGAAAGAAAGAAAGGAAGGAAGAAAGGAAGGAAGGAAGGAAGAGTTAAATCACTCAGGTTCTGATTGTAGCCTGATGATTATTTCAATCCTTCAGATGAATTCTACCTTTTATCAAAAAAGCCTTTCACCAGCAGAGAGACAGTAGGAAGATGGGATAAGTGATTGATCTTTTGGTAAAAGCTCCTAAAAATTGCTCCTCCTTTGGGGAAATAGTGTCAGGAGAGTTGCCCACTTGTATAAAACTTATGTACCTGTACTGTGAGAATTGAAAGACTTTAGAAGGCAGAAAAGTGAGGATTTCTGGGCAGAACCAATCTCAAAGGCATTGCCTTTTTATTAGTTCCTGATGTGTGATAATTGGATTTGCTTTCCCAGCTTTGGAAATGACTACCTTGTTCTTTGGGCAAAAATCAACGCTGTCAGGTCAAGTTCTTTAGGAAAATTATGAAAACTCTAAGAATTCTGTGAGTCCCATAGAAATGGGAATGAACCAGACCTGGTGAAACCATGCCACTCTCTTCAAAATCCAGATTCCATGTAAACATAAAGTCTGGCATCTGGCATAGTTTATTATCTGAACAAGTTGAGGCCAGATTCAGAAGTTCCAGATGTGCAGGATGGTGATAAGCATTGGTAAGTAGGAGAGCAGTAATTTTTTTTTATGTTTTCCTTCAGGCTTTTCTTTTCTGGAAATGCTGATTTTATTTTTTATACTAAATTAGCATGGCCACTATTCTGCATACACTTTTCAATGAAGCAAATTCTAAACAGTCTATTATAAGTATTTTGGGGTCTGCAAAGAACCATCTGATGAAAAGTTAGTAGTTCATAATGCTCAATAATGAGTTGTGAAAAATGAACCCCTTTTCCTTACTAGTTTTCATCTATGAAACAAGAATAATCAATTACATTGATGCGTCAGTATTTTTTTCAGATGCTAACTTAAAAGCCACAATTAGAAAATGAGTTTGATTTTTAAAAAAAAAAAAAAGAACTTCAGATTTATTTAATTTTTTTAGTTGCAGATGGCCACAATACCTTTATTTTATTTACTTATTTTTATATGGTGCTTAGGATCGAACCATGCCTCACACATGCCAGACAAGTGCTCTACTACTGAGCTACAGCCACAGCCCCCAATTTTTGGATTTCAAGTGGACACTTCTTTGAAATTTTATAACACGTCTTTGTAAAAATGTATCTTCCATACATGACTTTGTGTCCATCTTGCTCTTCTTATTCCTCATTCTCTTTCCTCCTTTCTATGTTCCACCTTTTCTCTTTCTTCTTCTCTCTTATTCTCCTTCATCTATTCTCTCCACTCCGTCCTTTTTCATATTCTTTCTTTCTACATACCCTTTCTTGCACTCTCTTTAAATGTTTTATAACTTCTAATATTGGCAGCACCATAGATGTGCAGATGAATCTATTAAGCTTTTATTTGAATAGTGATTTAGGATTAATATTTTCTGGAAATCTCCACACTCAGTCAAAAGAGTCAAATTTGGAAGGATTACCTCTTCTATGTTTGGCAGATGGCTTTAGCAAATAATGAAATGAATGAACAATAACTCCTACAAAATGGGAAAATGAAATGAACAATAATTAAATTTCTGTTAAGGATACTTTTCTTTCTCTTTTTATTTTGATGACCTTTATTTTTGGCATTTATCCTTATCTCTCTTGTTCCTCTCACTTGGTCAGCTATGTTTTCAGATTCTTTGCCTTTTAAAAATGTTCAGGGACAATTTTTAGTTTTATTTAGGGACACTTGCATGAGAACAGTAAACCATACAACACTAGCACTAGGTTGAAAGTGATTTTCATCTTTATAGCAATCCTAAATACAGTTATATTTATCTCTATATTAACAGATAAAAACAAGAAGCACAGAAGTATAAAGTAAGTATTATGTTGTTAGCAATGGTTAGATTCAGGACTCCAAACTCTTTGGATTTTAAGCTTATTTCTCTTTCTTCGACTTTAGTGTATTTCTATTTTCTTCCTCTCATTTTATCTCTTCCATTTTAACTCCCCTTTGCCTCTTTTATTCTTCTCCTTCACTCAGTAAGTGTTTTATGAATGTTTACATATTGGCCAGCACTAGGGATACAAAAGAAATGAATTTAACTGTAGTAAGGGAGGACTTTTGTCTTCAAGGACTCAGTGTGGAACACAGACAGAGGAGCATGAGACCATAGTGCAAGGGACATTTGCCACAATACCTGGGGTTGCACAAACAGCAGCACCATTTGAAGTACTGAAGAAGCTGAGAAGCTTCTGGATGGCAAAGTAAGAAAAAGAGAAACTCATGAAGGATCTCTGTGTGTCTCTCAGTTGCTTTTGTAGGACTTAAATTTAGTAAAACAATTTTTTTTCTGGTAAGTATGTCCACCTACTCTGGTAAAACACATGCTCTGTGTATATATCCACATCAAACATTGGCTCTTGAAACATGATGTATAGTATTTTTCTTTTCTTATTTTAAAAATCATGCAATTGTTTTTACTATAGAAGATTGAAAACACAGCAGGAAAGTATAAAGAACAAAATAAATACACCTACATTGTCATTTTTAGAATATAAAGAAACAGCATGATTTTGTGCTTGTTTTTCCTACATAATAGACTAGAAAAATAAGGCAGCTGTGGACTTATTGTTGATTCACTAAGTAAAAGGCTTTTTATTGAGAAGGAGTGTGGCTTTGTTTTTTTCAGGCTAGTCACCTGCAACAGGAACTGAATTCATGGTGAGGATGAATAATGTGACAGAGTTCATCCTTTTGGGCTTGACCCCAAACATGGAGCTTCAGAAATTTTCATTTGTTGTCTTCTTAATTGTCTACCTGGTCACCTTGGCAGGAAACCTGCTCATCATGGTTACCATCAGCACCAGCAGGGCCCTCGGATCCCCCATGTACTTCTTCCTGTCTTACTTATCCCTTATCGACGGCTGCTGTTCTTCATCTATGACTCCTAAAATGCTAGCTGACTCTCTTTCTGTGAACAAAACCATCTCTTTTCATGGATGTATGGTGCAAGTCTTTGCTGAGCATCTTTTCGGGGCTGCTGAAATTATTCTTCTCACAGTGATGGCCTACGACCGCTATGTGGCCATCTGTAAACCCCTATACTACAGGATCATCATGAACCACCAGGTGTGTAGCCTCCTGGTGGGAGTGGCCTGGGCTGGAGGCTTTGTCCATGCAACCATTCAGATCCTCTTCATGGTCTGGCTACCTTTCTGTGGGCCCAATGTCATAGACCACTTTATGTGTGACTTGAATCCTTTGTTGAAACTTGTCTGCATGGACACTCACATCCTTGGGCTCTTTGTTGCTGCCAACAGTGGGTTCATCTGCCTGTTAAACTTTCTCCTCTTGATAGTCTCTTATGTGGTCATCCTATATACTCTGAAGTCTCACAGCTTGGAGGGAAGGCGTAAAGCCCTCTCCACCTGTGTCTCTCACATCACTGTGGTTATCTTATTCTTTGTGCCCTGCATATTTGTGTATCTGCGCCCAGTGACCACCTTCTCCACTGATAAAGCTGTGGCTGTGTTTTATACCATGATAACTCCTATGTTAAACCCTTTAATCTACACTCTCAGGAATGCAGAGGTGAAAAATGCCATGAAGAAACTCTGCGTCCAAAGTTAATTTTAGTGAAGAAACAATTACAAAATGTAAAATTATTTTGTTCTTCAATTGTTGAAGAGAAAAGCCCAAAATATTTAAGATTATGAGCTAAGTGATGAATATATCAAAGAATGATATTGTTGGTATATAAGTCCTTTGAATAAAGGCTTAGTCACTACATCATTTTTTATTATAAAAATATCCCATTCAGGTTAATTTATTGCCTGTTTGGTGATCAAACTTTTGTGTACAGAGTTAGTTAAGATTCTTGTTGAAGTGCACATTTCCAGGGCATAGCTTTAGAAATATAGTAGGACTATTATTGGAAAGGCATATATGCATTTTAAATAAATTATCCAGGAGATTTTAAACAAGTGATCTATGCACATACTTTAAACAATATTGGTATAAATTATGCTTGCATCCTTATCCTGTTAATGAATCACCTTACCAAACAGTTCCTGAAACCTATCTTTCATAGTAGAAATTATAAGAATTATGAATTCTCAATTCTTCATAAGTCATGCAATGCATATTCACTGCTTTTGCTATTTCACAGTAAATATGAAGTATTCTGGAAACACAAAAAAGTAATGAATATTTATTCTTAATCTTCTCTTCCTGTTCTTTCTAATTTTTGTCATGTCTGGTCTGATTCTATTTGTCTTTTCCTCCAAAGGGAAAATTTACCATGTATTAAAGATGTATTATTTGGACTAAAACATAATACTCCTAATTGGTCTTTCCTGATGGGAGCCTTGTTTCCAGAGTTTTGCTTTGTGAAGGTGATTTCATGTATTATTTTGGGAAGCATATTTTTGTGGAATGTCTTCTGTCCTGGTTAAGAGCAGAGATTCAGAGCAAGAGAAATCCAAACTTATTTTTGCCACAGATGGTATGAATTTTGGTGAATCACACTTCTATAAGTTTGAGTTAAAGAGGAATAATTGAGGTATTTTCAAAATCAAATCCATAATCTTTGTAAAACTCTTAACACTAAATGCCCAAGAGCACTTAGCTGTTATGAGCATTCTTTATCAGTGGGATCTCTGTAACTAAACTAGAACCTCACTGATCTATTTTTTAACTTTAGAAGGCATGATCCATAATTTCTGTCCCTTCTGTGATGAGTGATACTTTGAACTGACAGGTATTGCAGGAATTTTAGGGGCTGGTTGCGTCTGCATGCCTGGCATTACCATACTGCTATCTCAGGGTTTTCTGACTCTCTTTGGTCCCATACCTCTGTCCTTGGGTTGATCCACTTATGAGTTTGGTTTTCCTCTGACAAGCCTTGTTTGAAGGGTCAAGAGGTGATTTTATTGTGAATCTGGGTCAATTATCAGGCAACCAGAATATGAAAAGACATGAAGCGAGACATTGTTCAGAGAAGGTCGTGTGGCCCAGAGATAAGAGCCATCTCTGGAGTCGCATGTCCTGAGTTCAGATGTGACCTGGACAAATCACTTAATCTATTTATTCCACATTTTCTTCATCTGTGGAAATGAGACTGATAGTTCCTCTCTCACAGATTTGTGGGGTCAATTAAGTGAGTTAATATTTGTTAAGTGTTTATTATTAGAGTCAGACACATAGTCAATACTGTGAAAGTGGTTTTTAAGGACAAATATTATTGACTGATGCTGACTCAATGCCCAGTTGGGCAGATTTGGCCTCATATATCTTTTAGAAATAGCAGAATGCTCATTATGTCTGTATCATACCCTCTGTGTATCTTGCCCTTGTCCCTGTCTTCTTAGGTAAAAAAGGTATCTTCTTTTTTTATTGATTCTTTTCAGTTATACATAACATAGGATTTATTTTGACATCTTCTTTAATGACAAGTACTATGGCATACAACTTTTCCCTTTAACTTTAGGCAAAGAAGTTACTGACTCATGGCACCATTATTTGGTATCTGAAAGTCTTGTTGACGTTTTGGATTTTGAAGGGTTTGGGGTAGGAGGTTAATAGAGCTAGGATTGGGTTTTCTTTGACTAGTTTAAGTAACATTGTGTGTATTCCACAATCTCCCAAGAGAACTAATACAGAGAAGCACTCTTCTTAAGAATCTTAGTTTATAATATGTATAATTAAAAGGTAGTATATATTCCATAGAATTATTTTAATTAAGCCTTGGATGAGACATTGCATACAAAGTATAAAGAATAGTGCTTGTCACTCAGTGGGTATGTAATAAATATCATAATCTTCATTGTCTCCTCTTCTTCATCTGTATCTCATTTCCATCTGTCTTTTTAAAAGAACTTCATGATTTATGTTTATTTTTAACTATATAGTTAGATACTGTGTTAGAAGACCATGAAGAAATTTATGAATTCTGAAAATTACCCTCCCCTCCTCAATGCATGATGTATAACATGAGCTATGAACACTTCACCTTTAAAAAAAACTGAATGTCTATAAAATTAAAATCAGGTTGAGAAAGACCTCAAAATTTAGTGGAGATCAAATTTATTAGACTCCAAGCATAAGTGAGATCATGTGGTAGCTGATTTTCTGTTCCTGGCTTATTTCATTTATTCTAATGATGTCCAGTTCCATTCATGTTGCAGTAAATGACAAGATTTCATTATTTTTTATTGCAGAATAATATCCTATTGTATATATGTACCACATTTTTTTAACCAGTCACCAGTTGATGAACACTTAAGTTGTTCCCATTTCTTGGCTATTATACATAGTGCTACTGTGAACATGGCAGAGCAGATAGCTCTTTAACATACTAATTTAATTTCCTTGTATATATATTCAGCAGTGGAATTGCAGGATCATATGATAGTTCTATTTGTGAATTTTCAAGGAACCTCCATTCTATTTCCATGGTGAATGTATTAATTTACATTCCCACCAACAGTGTTCAGGGATTCCCTATGTTCCACATCTTTGTTAGCACTTAACCTCATAGAAGTTGAGTAGAATGTTTTTCGGAGGCCAGGAGTAGTGGGGGTGAGATAGGGAAAGGTTGATCAATGTGTAATAAGTTTCAGTTAGAAGCAAGGACTTCTAGTGTGTGATTGCAGAGCAGAGGAACTGTGCATCATAGTAGTGTGCTGTACATTTTTAAAAGCTAGAAAGAGGGATTTTGAAAGCTTTCACCATAAAATGATAAATATTTGAAGATATAAATATGTTTACCTTGATTTAAACATTATACGATGTATACATGTATTGAAACATTACATGGTATCACATTAATATGTGCAATTTTAATTTTTATGCACTCATTAAAAATAGATTTAAAAAGAAAATAAGCTTAAAAAAGGAAAGAGAGGAAACAGTATCACCATAACTGAAAATTACAGTAAAACCTACTATCACTTACTGCTACGTGGCTCATGTTACAGGTCTTGTTTAGTCCCCACAAAAGCCTTCTGAAATACATAAAGTGTTTTTCCCTGATTTTCAAAATAAGTGATGGAAGCTTGGAAAATTAAAATAAGTTCCTTTAGGTCACAGAGGTAGCCAATACTTGAAGCTAGATTTGAACCTGTGTAGCTTTATTTCAAGACCTGCACTCTTGAACACTGCAGTGTATACCATAATGACATGTACCTGAATAGAAAAACTTTATACCTGAGGGATATATCCAAAGTGAAAAAGCCTTTAAAAAGTGAAATAAGTTATAAGATAAAGAGCAACTCAGAAGCCAGAGATGTCACCTTATGTTGAGTGTTGAAAGAAGATTCCAGAACAAGAAATTACAGTGTTTATCTAACCATGTCAGGAATGAGAGACAATGAGCTGAAGGCCTGGGTAAAACCACTAGTGAGGCATTTCTGTACATGGGAAGGGGAATTTTATCCAACCTGGATGCATGTCATTACTCTCTTCCAACTCCAAAATCCCCAATGATCCTTAACCTTCTCTAGTTAGTTCTGTTCCAATTCAAATCAGGATAAAACGAAATGAAACATATTCAAGACACCATCCGGCTCCCTGCTCCCAGAAGACTTTGGTGCACTTCCTGGCAGATGCCTTTTTTGATAAACTCTGGTGTTGTCAACATTGAGCTCTACTTTCTTTCCTCCTTTTTTCCAAAATTTTCTTAAAAATATTTTTGAATCCAGGAGCACTGAACCACCGAGCCATATCCTCAGCCCTTTTTAATATTTTATTTAGAGACAGGGCCTTGCTAAGTTGCTGAGGGCAGCTTTGAACTCACGATCCCCCTGATTCAGCCTCCCAAGCTGCTGAGATTACAGGCATGTGCCACCACACTCAGCTGATCTTTACTCTCCTTCTGCATTACTTTCTTTTATTTTAATTTATATTTTTCCCGTGTAAAAGCATTGCCATAGAGACTATGCTGATCAGAAAAAGGGAAACTAGGGGCTGGAGTTGTAGCTCAGTGGTAGAGCATTTGCCTAGCATGTGTGAGGCACTGGGTTCCATCCTCAGCACCACATAAAAATAAATAAAGAAAAGGTATTAAGAAGAAGAGGGAAACTATCTGTTTAACCAAATTTACATGAAATTGTAATTGACAAGTTCATGTTCTATCAGATGTGGAGCCATTTCAGTCAACTCGTGGTATGGCTCCCTCCCTTGGTCTCGGTGCTGCTGCTGCAATGGCCTCGTGCTTGACCTCAGCCCTTTGAACTAGCTCTGTTTGATTCCCCAGATGCTCCTTTTCTAGACCTGCAGCTGGCTGGATCCATGCTATGGCTCAGTCTGCAGTTTAGAGGTCTCCACCTGCCCACGCGGGCCCTTCTGTCTGAGTTACCTCCTATCCCATCACTCTAACATTTTCTCATCAGCATTCTCACACTCTGATTTGCTTTTTGTCCCTTTGTCCCAACTGCCATGTAAGTTCTGTCCAAGTGGAGGCACCGGCTATTTTGTTCACTCTGGGATTTCCAGCACCTAGAATGAATGTGATACAGAGTAAATTTGAGAAATATTTACTGAATAAATGGTAATCATCACCCCTTAATTCTTTTAAGAGTAAATACATTTTTTGTATTTTATTTTTTTATTTGTTCTAATAAGTTATACATGACAACAGAGTGCTGTTCATTTCATTGTACACAAATGGAGCACAATTTTTCATTTCTCTGATCGTACATGATGCAGATTTGTGCAATCATGCATATACTTAGGGTAATGATGCCCTTCTCATTCCACCATCTTTCCTTCCTCATTCCCCCTCCTCTCCCCTCTCTCCTCTTTTCCCAATCCGAAGTTCCTTCATTCTTCCCATGCCCCCTTCCCCCATTATGGATCAGCATCCACTAATCAGAGAGAACATTTGGCCTTTGGTTTTTTGAGATTGGCTTACTTCACTTAGCATGATACTCTCCAACTCCATCCATTTACCTACAAGCGCCATAATTTTATCCTCTTTTAATGCTGAGTAATATTCCATTGTGTATACATACCACAGTTTCTTTATCCATTCATCTATTGAAGGGCATCTAGGTTGGTTCCACAGTTTTGCAATTGTGAATTGAGCTGCTATAAACATTGAAGTGGCTGTGTCACTGTAATATGCTATTTTTAAGTCTTCTGGGTATAGACCCAGGAGTGAGGTAGCTGGATCAAATGGTGGCTCCATTCCAGGTTTTCTAAGGAATCTCCATACTGCTTTCCAGATTGGTTGTACCAATTTGCAGTCCCACCAGCAATGTTTGAGTGTGCCTTTTTGCCCACATCCTCACCAACACCTATTGTTGCTTGTAAGAGTAAATACATTTTTAAAAGGGATCACTGGTAACTAAAATGCTTCTGAAATTGGTGACTTCCCATTCTTGGCAACAAAGTGAAATGGGGATTCTTGGATCAGTTTAATATATCAGCCATGGTTCTTAGCTGATGACCTGGCATCATCGGTAGCTAGTTTAAGTATAAGAGATTTATAATGTGCCATTAGAAAACCTAAAGAACCTTTGAAAGGGTTAGAGTCACAGACTGGTGAACAGACAGGAACAATTTGCAGAAGCATATCTGCTAGGATAGGCGTGCTAGGGGAAGTACTGGGGTGCTAAGATCATGACCACGTGGCCACAGGAAACTCAAAGGTTCCCTGACCTCAGAACCACTCAAACACCGCTGTCATAGCAGAACCCAGTCTCAGACAGTGAGTTTACAGACTTCACAGATGCTACTGGTTGGCAGGACCCAAGGGGCAAAGGTTGGAGAAATGTAGTTCTTATAGACTCACATTTTGGAAATTAATGACATGTTCAGGTTGCACATGCTCCGGATTGTCACCATTGCTGGGAATGGATCTCATACATGGGTTTTATTTATCTCATTAAGAGATGTTTGTTCATACTGTAAGTGGAGGGTACCCAGGTCTATGACCTGCATATAGAAAGAAAATCAGAAATAAAGGACAGTGAGGAAGCTAGAGAATAGGAACATTATTGATACCAGAGACAGTTTTTTCAAATTTTAATTTTTACTAGGTATCTGCCGTCCTGGTTATTGTGGTTAATGTTGAAATAGAAACACAAAGGAGTCAAACGTGGACCCACATAGTATAGCCTGTGACTTGACTGACAATCTGAAGTAGCTCCTCTGACTTGATTTTGAGCTATTTACTAATGGAAGTTTTCCTAAATTAAAAAAAAAAAAAGAAATGTTTCCCTTACATACATCATAGACTCTCATCATTTATAATATTATTTTTTTAATTTGTAAACTTAAGACACAAATATGATGTTTTAATTTACATGGTGAAGAGATTACAAGTAAGCATTTGTGTGTGTATGTGTGTGTGTGAGGATTGAATGCGGGATCTTGTATATGCCAGGCAAGTGCTCTACCACTGAGATACATTCCCATCCCCCGATAATCCACTTCCACTACTACAGCATTAATCTATATTAACCCTCTTAAAGGTCTCACTTCTCAACTCTTGCTTTATCTTTTATGTATTTATTTGTTTGTTTGTTTGTTTGTTTGTTTTGGTACCAGGGATTGAACTTAAGGGTACTCAACCACTGAGCCACATCCCAGCTCTATTTTGTGTTTTAGAGACAGTCTCACTGAGTTGCTTAGCACCTCACCCTTGCTGAGGCTGGCTTTGAATTCGATTCTCCTGTCTCAGCCTCCCAAAGTGCTGGGATTATAGGCGTGCATCACCGTGCCCAGCTTTCAACTCTTGCTTTATTTTTAACACATGAAATTTGGGGGACTTTCAAATGATGGCATAAGCTTTTTTACAATTTATTAACCTGCAATGTCATGTCAATATCATTGAAAGTTTGTAGTTTACTTTAGGGTTTATTCTTGGGGTTATATGGTCTTGGAAAAATGTGTGATAGTATAATCTACTCTCATAGTACCATATAGCACAATTTCACTGAACTAAAAGTCTTCTGTGCCTCATCTATTCATCTCTCCCTCCAACTGGTGACAACTGCTAGTCTTTTTACTTTCTCCAGTTTTTCCATTTCTACAATGTCAAGTAGTTGGAAACATATAATATGTAGTCTTTTTAGACTAGCATCATACACTTGGTAATTTGTATTTAACTTTCATTTAAATAGATACGTAGATACTTAAACATTTAAAAAATATTTTAAAATATATCCAATCCCACACTAATAAGCAGGAAAAATTTAGTTAGATGAAAAATGATTTTTCCCTGGCAAAGCAGGGAAATAATTGATAAATCCATCTTCACTGGAGCAAATTAACATGGTTGATAGTTTAAACATGACAGCCAATTGTCCAACAATGTTTCTGAAAATAATTTTCCTGGGTGTATCTTCCTGACCATAGATATGTGATCAATCTAATGAATTCTTTATATGTAGCTGTTCTTTTGAAAATTTATGGAAAATCCCAGTGAAGGCAATTAAGTACAAACTGGTCTTGGACATACTCCAGTTGCAGGACTCCATGATTAATGTTTTTAATGGTATAAAATTTTCAGTGATCTTTGCTTCTGGTAAGTAGAAGATGCTGTTCTTTCAGTAGCTTATATAATTATTTCAGAAGTTGTTTTAGTATGCTTAAAACATAATCTAAAAATGGCACAAGGATGTCCTCTTCAATTGTCAAATACAAGCATCTGGCCATATCAACACAAGAGAGAAGATGGGATAAATGAATGAATGGTAGTTATTTCTAGTAACCTTATAAAAGTTACTGGAAAAGAACTTAGAAAACTTTACATGCTAAAAAAGGCTACTTGTTAATCTTCTTCAGAATACAATTTGCATTTTTATAAATTATTCTATGAAAAAAAGTTCTAATTTTTGTTTGTATTGTGGAATTCCTTTAAAATAGGTTTACAATGCAAGTAATGGTTTCTGCAATATTTATAAATCTGGACAAAATAGACAGATATAGCTGCATGATTTCAAATATATCCTGAAGGAATAATGCAGTTTTTTCCTAAATGAAACAGTGGTTTCCCTCTATTTATAAGTAAAAGCAAGAAAATTCTTCAAACTGTAAATAATCTAAGAAAGTTCTTCAAACTAAATAATCTTTCGAAGCTAAGACTTTACAATTGGTAGCAGAAACCAGACTTTGTTATCATGAGAATTTTTCATTGCATAGGAAGTAAAATCACTTGGATTTGTAAGAATTAAATGTTAAAAAAATCTTCTGCAGGCAGAGAGTGGCTTGTCAGGTTGTAGATGATAGTTGTCATGAATATATTTTAGAAATTGAAAAATTAAGTCAGTGACCAGGTTACAACCTCAATAGTTATGCTTCCATCTGGAAAAGTAGAAGACTCATCATTGGAAGCTGACTCCTCAGTCAGCATCAAAATTTCTGTCTTCTGATGACATGACCCCTGGTGTAGACCCTGAGACTTGATGAACTAGTGAATATACTCTGATGGCCTGAAGTCCACCTCATTTGATCTGCATGACACAGATGGGTGCTCTACAAATGGCTGTTGTCTGAGTATATAAAACATTGAATATACTAAAAAATTTGCATGATATTTACCATTTAGAGATTGTGGAGTCTGCCTCTGCTCTCTGAAGTTAGCATCTACCAAAGAATAAATGGAATTGAGGAGATGGAAAATCATTTGGGATATTTGAGGTGAAGAAACAGACTTGAGCAGATGAACATGGAGAATTGCAAGAGATGAATTTGGGTACTGGTCTGCATTCCAGTTATCTGTGGTTTCTAAGTCAAGGTAGGGAAAATAGACTTTATTGAGCATGCAGTAGGAATCTCTTGTAGGGCTTTTGAGAAAAAGAGTAATATAACCAGAAAAAAAAATACTTTAAAAGATAATTTGGATACTTCAAGAAAGCAATTTGTTGAAGGCTCAATGAAACTAGGTAGAACTCACAGGGGTCTTCTGCAGTAGACAAGGGATGTAATGGGATGTAATGAGAATGATCAGATTTGCAATATATTTATAAAGAAAGATTTGATAGAACTTATTAAATATATGATTAACTAACAGGAATAAAGGAGTGAAGAACACTGTGAGAACTTGACCTGAAAAAGAGTGGAGAAGAAAGTACCATTTCATTAGAGAAAAACTAGGAAGGAATAGAGTTATTGTAAAAAAAAAAATTAAAAATTACTTGTACATACTAAATGGGTATCTAATTAGAGATGTCAATTCATTAATTGCAGATATGATTTTGAAAATTATGAGAGAGACTGTGTTGAAGATGTTCAGTGCTTTGTTCATTTCTAGGTTAGGAGGAGGGTAATTCAAATAAAGACACTAACAGGAGGGTTAAGTGAATTGGCAGGATATCTGAGACTGTGAGAGAAGAGGTCACACAGTGTGTCACATGAAACCGCTATGGTTTTATTGTGCATCTCTTTGTCCCTTTCAATTTATGTGTTATAGTCCTAACCTCCAGTACCCCAGAATGTGACTTTTTTTAGGCACAGGGTCTTTATGAAGGTACTCAAGTTAAAATACGGTCTTTAAGGAGGGTACCACTTATAATAGACTTATCAGAAGCGGACATGTGGACACTGAGAGAATGATACATGCAAAGTTGATCACCTACAAGCCAAGGAGAGAAGCCTATGCTTTCCCTCACGGGAGACATTGCTACTGTTTATAGCACCCACTTTGTGCTCCTTTGTTATAGCAGCTCTACCAAAAGAACACAGATTTTGCTACTGGAAACTGGAGTGCTGGCACAATAAATATCTAAAAATATGGAAGTTGCTCTGAGATTGGGTAATGGTTAGATGCTGTAAGAGTTTGGGGAATTCATGAAAAAATAGCTTAGGTTGGCTTAAAGAGACTTTGGATAGACATATGAACAACCAAAGGTTATTCTGGTGAGGATTCAGAAAGGAAAGAGGAGACCTGTAGAGAAAGCACCCATTGTCTTAGAGAATGTATTCATCATTGTGGGTAGAATGTTCCTAGAAAAATGAATACCAGGATGCTTGTGGTTGAGGCATCCTCTGAACATAAGGGACGTGTTATTGGAAAGTGGAAGAATGATGATTATTGTTTTAAAGTCACAGCACTAGCAACTACTAACTTTTGATTCATACTCCCAATTTGTGTAATTTACTCACTATCAATGTGTAATTTATTTTAAGTGGGTCTTCAGTGTCACATTGTTGTGGCTTTACACAGGATGCATTTTCTCATGGAATTTCCTTCTCATTCTGTCTTGTTATCTCATTTCTTCTTTAAAATTAACTCAAGTATTGCTTCCTGTGATAAACCCTTCCAGATCCCAGTCAGCTTATAAATTCCAGCAGTGTTAATCCTTGGTATGTCATAAATAAATTAATTTACTATTATACTTATCTAGTTGGTCTTTAAATCCTGACCCCATCATTGTGTATCAAATCAGTGCAGGACACTTTGTCTCATTTCACTTGGTAACCCAGATATCTATAGCAGGTAGCTTGACATAGAGAGATTATTTATATATACTAGTATATATATAATATATAAATATATATGTGTGTGTATATTTATAAATATACATACATTTATAAACATACACACACACATATATATATAAAGATTGTGATAGTTCTAAGTATTTTTTCATTGTTTTGTAGGTAAACTGCTGTTAATAACCAAAATCATTACCAATAAAAGAATACATGGAACAGAGGAATAATGTCACTCACTTTGTCCTCTTGGGCCTCACATAGAACCCAAAGGAGCAGAAAGTACTTTTTGTTATGTTCTTGCTCTTCTACATCTTGACCATGGTGGGGAATCTGCTCATTGTGATGACTATAACCTTCAGTAAGACCCTGGGCTCACCAATGTACTTCTTTCTTGCTAGCTTATCATTTATGGATGCTATTCATTCATCAGTCACTTCCCTAAATTGATTATTGACTTGTTCTTTGGGGAAAATACTGTATCCTTCAAGTTCTGTATGACTCAGCTTTTTTTTTTATTGGTACCAGGAATTGAACTCAGGGACACTCGACCACTGAGCCACATCCCCAGCCCTATTTTGAGTTTTATGTAGAGACAGGGTCTCACTGAGCTGCTTAGAGCCTCACTGTTGCTGAGACTGGCTTTGAACTCGCGATTCTCCTGTCTCAGCCTCCCAAAGTGCTGGGATTACAGGCGCCCAGCTATGAGTCAGCTTTTTACAGGACACTTTTTCAGTGGATCAGAGGCTTTTCTTCTGTTGACAATGGCTTATGACCACCATCTGTAAGCCTTTCTTTATTTGGTTATCATGAGGCCATTGGTGTGTGTTGTGTTGCTGGTAGTTTCCTGGGCTGGAGGTTTTCTGCACTCAGTAATTCAACTAAGCGCCATTTATAGACTCACATTCTGTGGCCCCAAAGTCATTGACCACTTTACCTGTGACATGTACCCCTTATTGCAACTCGTCTGTGTTGACACCCATGTCACTGGCCTCTTAGTGATTGCCAATGGGGGGCTGATGTGCTCTATTTTTGTTTCTGCTATTACTCATGTCTTATGTTGTCATCTTCCACTCTCTGAAGAACCTGAGTCAGGAAGGGAGGTGGAAAGCTCTCTCGACCTGTGGCTCCCACATCACTGTGGTTGTCCTCTTCTTTGTCCCCTGTATTTTCATATATGCAAGACCCACTGAGACTTTCCCCATTGACAAGTCATTGAGTGTGTTTTACATAGTCATAACCCCCATGCTGAACCCCTTCATCTACACTCTGAGAAACTCAGAGATGACAAACGCTATGAAGAGCCTCTGGGGAGGAAAAGTCACATCAGGTAGGAAATATATGAGTTGCACCCAGGAAGTTGTAATGCACATAGAACAGGGAGTCAATAAATGTGCAATTTATAGACTATTACACTGATTTTTTCCTCAATTTCTACACTCATTTTATTCCTTATTTTGTAATCCTTCTACTTTTAGATTCTTTTTATTTTGCTAGCTAAATATTTAATGCTATATTATTTTGATTTAAACTGCATAACGTGAGATTTTCGGTGTAGAAGTTTTACTCTTTGATTTTGGTACTGGGAATTGAACTCAGGGGCACCCAACCACTGAGCCACATCCCCAGCCCTATTTTGGCTTTTATGTAGAGACAGGATCTCACTGAGTTGCTTAATGCCTCACCATTGCTGAGGCTGGCTTTGAACTTACAATCCTCCTGCCTCAGCCTCCCAAGCCGCTGGGATTACAGGCATGTGCCAGTGCCCCCAGAAAAGTTTTACTTTTTAAAAAATAAAAAGATAAGGATAATAGATACTTATAAATATTAAAAATGGAACCCAGGGCCTGGGGAGGTAGTTCAGTGGCAGAATGCTTGCCTAGCATGCATGAAGCCCCAGGTTCAATCCCCAGCACCACAAAAACAAAACAAAACAAAAACACAGAACTCATACAAATGATAGAGTTGTTGAATAAATCTTCCCATCTCTCTCAAGGTGTCGTAGTGCCACTCTGAGCTGCAGTCACTGAAATGCTCTTCTGAGATTCTTCAAATGAGAATTTTTGCTCATATACGCATATTGACGTATAAGCATGAGTGGCTGCATTTTTATATATGAAAGTTTGCATTTCCCCCTCAGTCTCTTGACTGTCTTCCTATTATAGTCCACATTTTCCCTTTTCCTTTTAATATATAACACCTTATAAAGATTTTTTTAAATTAGTCAATCCTCTTCATGTTGATCCCAACCTTTTTCAAAAGCAAATAATTCTTCAATAAAGTAATTTTTATGCCTAAATTTGTCCTCTTTTATGGTCAGTAGTGCTTTATATTTCTTTTACAGATATCTGGTATGTTTCTTTAAAATTTAGTCCTTTGGAGTTTCTTTTATGTTCGTTCTGTAAATAAGATCTTGCTTTCTATTCTATTTTCCAAGTATAGATGGTTTGAATGTGGGACATTTGCATTTGTTTTGTTTTGTTTTGTTCATTTGGAAGTAAGAATAGTATTCACAGTACTATTTAGACTATAAGTTCACCCTATTTAGACTATAAGTCTGTAAGTTTTGACAAGTGCATCAGCTGTATAAACCACAGACACCATCAGTAGACCCAGTGTCTAAACACCCTAAAATATTTCCTTGTGCAACTTTGTAGTTGCCTGTTCCCTTCCTTGGAGGTCCTGGCAAAAGCCAGCCCACGTCTGCCCTTCTAGTTTGGCCTTTCCAAGAATGTGACATATACAAATATGTAATTTTTGAATCTATCTTCTTCTCATGGTATAATGTGTTTGAGATTATTGTATGTTACTGTGGGTATAAATAGGTCATGCATTTTTATTGGTGGGTAGTGTTCCACTTTATGGATTTATAAGTTTGTTTAGCCCTTTCCCAGTTAGACTTATCTGGGTTGTTTCCAGATATTTGAAATTCTGAATAAATTGCTTTAATATGAATGTATGTACATGTTTATTACTGATATATTTTTGAATAAATATGTTTTTATTATGCTCAGATAAATACCTAGGAGTAGAAGAGACAAGTTTTTATGGCAAAGATATTTTTGACTTTATGAGGAATTTTCAAATTGTAGATTTTTGCTTCCTAACTATCAACAAATAACATTTTCAGGTTCAACAAGTAATCCTTGTGAGATCTTGGAACTGTTGACTTTAAATTGTTTTAATCATCTTAATAGCTTTGTAACCATAGTATGTTGAGGCTTTAATGTTAATTTTCTGAATGAATAATGATATTGAGCATCTTTCCATGGCTTAATTGTGGTTTATATATCTTGTTTGGTTAAGCATCTCTTCAGTACTTCTGTGTACTTTATAAAGTTACTGATGAATTTATGAGTTCATCAAACATTTTGAAACAAGTTCTTAGTTGGCCTTGTGATTTGCAAATACTCTCTCCCCCTCTGTGGCTTATTGGCTTATCATCTATTCTCTTGAAAGTGTCCAATGAAAAGCAGATTTTGCCATTTTTATTGCAGTACAATTCATCATTTTTTCTTTTATTGATCATAGTTTTATTTCCACATTTGCCTAACCCAGCATCACAAAAATTTTCTCTGATGCTTAGACAATTTATAGGTTTAGGTTTAACTTTTAGATCTATAAGCAATTTTATGTTGTGAGGTGTTGACCAAAGTTCACTCTTTGCAAATGGATATCCAATTACTTCCCCATTGTTAGTTGAAAAGATTACCGTTTCTTTATTGAATTGAATTGTACAGTTTTGTCAACAAGATCATCCAGTGTGAGGTTCTGTTTCTGGACTCTCTGTTCTGTCTGGTTGATCTCTGTGTGTCCGTTCTCTAATGCTACATGTCATGGTTTGTGTAGAAATTAGGTAGTGTGAGTCCTTTAACTTCATTTCTTTCCAAAATTGTTTTGGCTATCCCAGCTTTTTTGCATTTCTATACAATTTTTCTAAACAACTTTCAAATTCTAAAAAAAAAAAAAAGAATCTCCTTGGTTTGTTGTTCAGAACTGCTCTGAGTTTATCAATCAACTTGGAATTTTGAGATCTTCACACTAATGCATTTTCCAGTCCTTGGCTGTGGGTTACATCCTCACATATTTAGATTTCTATTTTCTTTGATTTCTTTCATCAGCATTTTGTAGTTGAGGGTTTGCAGCTGAGGGTCAGTCAACTTTGTTTCATTTTGTAAAAAACAACTGTTTTATAAATTTTTTCTCTTGTTTTTCTATTCATTATTTGATTTATTTATGACCATTCTACTCTTTATTTTTCCTTCCTTCTAACTTAGCATTGATTTGTTCTTTTACTAGTTTCTTGAGGATTTTAATTAGGTTTTTTTATTTGAGATTCTTTTCTTGTTTTTAAGGTAGAGTTTGAATACAATGAATTTTTAACTTAGTATCATTTTTTGTGTGTCTCATTTATCTGATAAAGGTGAATATCAAAAACTACATGGGTCTAGCCAGGCATGGTGACTTATGCCCGTAATCCCTGCTACTCTGATGGTGGCAGCAAGAGGACAAGTGTGAGGCCAGTCCTGGTAACTTAGTGAGGCCCTAAGCAACTTTTCTCAAAAGAAAAAAATTTAAAAATGGCTCAGTGGTAAAGCACCCTTGGGTTCAATTTCTAGTACCAAACCAAACAAAATAAAACAAGCAAACAAACACATAAATAAAGAATTCATACGACTTAGGGGGGAAAATTACCTTTCCAAATACCCGTTGTGCTCAATAATACTAATCAGGGACATGCATATCAAAACCACAAGTAGCTATCACCTGATATCTGTTTGAATGGCTGTTATCAAGAAGATAACAAGAACAGACAACAGTATGGAGAAAACGGAATTCTGTACACAGTTGATGGGAATGAAAACTGGCATAGCCATTATGAAAAACAGTAGGCAGTTTCTTTGAAATAAAACTAGATATAACATATGATCTAGAAATTCTAATTCTGTATATTTAAAGTCTAATCTGCATATTTATATAAAGAATATAAAATATAGATCCCAAAGAGTTCTGCACTTTTATTTTCAATGCAACATTATTTAAAAGAATAAACATATGACTCATGGGACCAGACAGCAGAATGGTGGTCACCGGGACAGGTGAGTGGGGGTAAACTGAAGGTGTTTGTCAAAGATTATGAAGCTTCATTATCAAGATATGTGATCTCTTGCAAATTAAAACTACACTGAGATTCCATCTCACTCTAATCAGAATGCCAATTATCAAGAATACAAGTAACAATAAATGTTGGAAAGGATGTTGGGAAAATGTTCACTCATACATTGCTGGCAGCATTACAAACTAGTGCAATGACTCTGGAAAGCAGTATGGTAATCACTCAAACTAGGAATGGATAAGCATACCACAATGACATAGCCACATCAATGTTTATAGCCGCTCAGTTCACAGTAGCCAAGCTATGGAACCAACCTATGTGCCCTTCAATAGATGAAAGAATAAAGAAAAAGTGATATTTATACACAATGGAATATTACTCATCCATAAAGAAGAATGAAATTATGGCATTTGCCAGTAAATGGATGGAACTGGAGAATATCATGCTAAGTGAAATAAGCCAGTCCCCAAAACCAAAGGTCAAATGTTCTTTCTGATATGTGGATGTTAATCCACAATAAGGTATGATGGGGAAGGGAAGAATAGAAGTCCGTTGGATTAGACAAAGAGGAATGAAGGGAAGAGAGGGTGAGGGGAAGGACAGTCGAATTAATCAGACATAACTTTCCTATCCTTGTTTATGAATACACAACCAGGGTAACTTCATATCATATACAACCACAAGAATAGGATCCTAATTAGAATGAGTTATCTTCTATACATATACAATATGTCAAAATATACTCCACTGACGTGTATCTCTAAAAAGAACAAATAAAAAAAGATAAGTGATTTCTGGTGTCTGATGTACAGCATGGTAGCTATAGTTAACAATACTGTATTGTATACTTGAAATTTAAGAGGAAAGTGTGCTCAGCCCAAAAAGAAATTAAAGTTTAACTGTGTGAGGTGATGAGGGGAGGTAATTGTGGTGATCATTTCACAATGTATACATACATAAAATATCATGTTGTACACCCAAAACATGTGTAATTCCTATTTATCAATTATTGGGGACTGAATTTAAGCACGGTATATTCCATGCTTTTATAATTATGTCAAAATGGATTCTACTGTCACGTATAATTTAAAAGAACCAAAACAAAAGATTAAAATATCTTTTTAAAAAACAACAGAGCTAAAAAGTATAAAAACAAAAAACAACACTAATAAAACATTAAAAGATGGTTTCTGCTCAACTCAATTTACCATTTATTTGCAATTCTTTTAACCTTGAGTTCTAATCCAGTAAAGATTTACAGTTAAATTATTTTGTTACGCTTTACTTAGATTTTCCATTTCTCTTTGTAGTTATATCAACAAATTTATGAAAGTTATACTTATTTGGTTGTTTGTTTTCAATTATAGAAAACGCTTCTGTTTCTCTTTCTAGTTTTCCTGGTACATACTTACCTCATTTACATTATCTTCAGCTTCTCTCTCCTTCCAAATTCTAGCATTGCTAAAAAAAAAATCTCCTGTTTAATTGAATTGGATGCTGAATCCAGTATAATATGAAATAATGATGACAAAAGCTGAAATTTATTTTACTTTATATTCTATCAAGATTTTCAAAATATCAGGAATGGTGTAATTTTTCAAGATGCATTGTTATCAGTTCTTTAGATGATTATACAATTTAATTTTTATACATACTGATGAGATAAATTATATAATAGAATGCTATGCATTGGTTAATCTCTGCATTTGCTGAATTCATTTTGATAGGCCAATATGTTAGTTACATTGTTTTCTTGTATTGTTGGAATCTGTTGGTTCTTTTCAAAGGATTTCTGTGTTGATTTTTATAAGTTAAAATAGTTTATATTTGTATATGTGCAATATCATTTGGAATTTTATATCAATGTTATATATGGAGCCCTATGTGATCACCCTTTAAAAATCTACCCCCAACACTCTTCATTCTTCTGACACACTTAATGTTTGCCTTTATACTTTATTAGCACTTTGACTAGCTAGCATGCTATGTATTTTATTCTTAAAACTTTATTTTCTGTTTTCTCTTTAAAATATAAGCTCACTGGTAAATCTTCAGCACCTAATAGTGCTGGACAGAGTAAATTATAGAATTAATGCCTTATAGAAAAATCAGTTTTATTATTAAAATAATTTATTTTATTACAAATGAAGTAGCATTAGAATGATGTTTTCATTGCAGGTTAGAGAGTAATGACCATGCCCAGTATTTACAAAAAATTTACCATTTTCAGGACTTGATCTCAGCATGTTATATGTGTTTCATAATTTAAACCTCCCGATGATACACTGAGGTAGGTGCTATTATCAAACCTTTTTTGCAGTTGTACAGCAGTTCATGGAGGTCGAGAACCCTGCAAAAGGTCACAAATATGTATGCCAAAAACTAAATCCCAGAAGTCTTGCTTGTACTCAGGTATGATAGGTGATGATGACCAGGCCCTACAGACATATTTGCATAAGTTGAACAAATATAAAGTTGAAAAATATAAAAATAAATATAAAGAAATAGTAGACAAACAAATAGGAGTACACAAGAAATTCTGCAAAATAACTGACTTGTCCTTGATAGAAAAGGCCATGTCAGAAAATACAGAGAAAGATTTAGGAATAATTTCATATTAAAGAAATCCATGCTGTGCCTATGACAATAAAATGAAGTGTTTGAACTTGAATTATCTTGAACTTGAATTTTATTCTTTGGTTTTTGCTGTTTGTAGTTCTATATTTTGTAGTTTTGTTAAAATATTTTAAGTTCAACATATTTTCAGATTCAGCAGTGGCAAGAATTACTGGATACTCTTCATCCAGATTCCCCAAATAATCATATATCATTTTCTACGTTTGCTTTCTGCTTTCTTCTCTGTGTATTTGTTCATGTGGATGTATTACATTATGGATATATGCAAATATCATTTTCTTGTCTATCATTCTCTGTCATATATTTGTATAAACTTACTTATTTTTCTGCAATATAAGAGCAAGATGAAGGTAAGTTGTAAATGATTACTCTTTAGCCCTAAAATTTCAAAGCATTTCCAAGCTGCATTTTATTGTTTAACCACCACAGCACAGTGATCAAAATCAAAGAAATTAACATTGAAAAACTACTATTATGTAATCTACCCAGCTTGTTGTCCTTTCTCTAATTTTCCTAATAATGTACTCTTTTGTAGCAAAAGATAATTCAAGTTCAAAGACTTCATTTTACTGTCACAAGCACAGCATGGATTGCTTTAATATGAAATTATTCCTAAATATTTCTCTGTATTTTCTCACATGGCCTTTTCTATCAAGTACAAGTCAGTTATTTTGCAGAATTTCTTGTGTACTCCTATTTGTCTACCATTTCTTTGTATTTCAATTTAGTTTATTCCTTTTGCAGGAGTATCTACAAGGGATCCTGAATTCTCAGATACCATAGGAGTCACTTGCTGCTGATGGATGCATCGCTTGCAATGTTTAGATCATTTTGTTATGATGTTTCTCTCTGTTTTCTTCATGGTTTGTTTGTTATCATCAAAAACACTTTGGAGGGGTACTTTTTGAGATATGTTGCGACTAGTGATCTGTCTTCCTCTTTGCTCTTTCTGATTTAAGGGGCCCCTATGAACATTCAACTGCTTTGGGCAGCTCTTTCAAAGGATTTGGTTTAATAGAGAAAGAGATCACTGCCTGATTCACATGGAAGCCATAATATGGCTAAGTTTTGCAAAAAAGAAGCAAATTTACTGAGGCTGAATGGTAATAGAGATAGGAGGGTTAAATATGTCTCTCCAATTGGTTGGTAGTGACAATTTCCAGGAAAGGAGACAGGAGAAGCAGCCTGTTGATTGGATGGATAGAAGGGGAAGACTTCAGGTTCTTCTGAGTAGGCCTAGATGATCATCTTGCCTCTTCAAAAGTCACATGTTTGTACTCCTAATAATGTACTAATAATGTACTCTTTTGTAGCAAAAGATAATTCAAGTTCAGCGGCTCAGGAGGCTGAGGCAGGAGGATCATGAGTTCAAAACCAGCCTCAAGGTACGTGGAGTACTAAACAACTCAGTAAGACCCTATCTCTAAATAAAATACAAAAATAGGACTGAAGATGTGAGTTCAATCCTTGATACCAAAAAAAAATCACGTTTCTTTTCTGGGTAAGGGAAGTTATCAGGTTCTCTGTGGGGATTTTGAGCTGATGAGGAAAACAGTCATCATGTGGTGAAACAGGATTCTTATTCACAGTTCCACTCTTGTAAAGCCTTTTCAAGCTGAGACTGAGTGAACTCTGGAGGCACTTCCTGAAAAACTACACATGGACACGTTGTTATTCTGGGAATTTACATCCAGGCATGTCCAGACTGGAGCAAGTTTCAATTTTTTCTCCATTTGATGACAAACGACAAACAAGCAAACAAAGTCTCTTATTGCTTTTGGATGGTTTCCAAGAGGAAAAAGAGAAAGTAGTGAGTTCATGTACTCATCCTTAATCCAAAAGTCTGAACAATTAATGTTTAAGGTTAGAGGCTACCCATATTTTATTTGGTACCTATGTTATTGTTGTTGTTGTTGTTTTAATTATTTTAGTTGTAGATGTACACACACCTTTATTTATTTTTATACAGTGCTGAAGATCAAACTCAGTGCCTCATATGTGCTAGGCAAGCGTTCCACCACTGAGCTACACCCCCAGCCCCTGGTATCCACTTTTAACTGGTGTTTACCCACAAAAGTTTCAAACAGTCCCCTCTGACGGGAAACAGAAGCACACGCAGCCTGTCTCTGGTGAGAATGTTGAGGGTGCTGAAGTACACAACAGAAATGCCGGCTGTTATGGTTTAGAAACATCCCCCCAAAAGGTCACATCTTGATAGCATGACACCAAGTACAAGAAGGTTCAGAAGAGAGACTTTAAGGCCATGATGGGAATTCGTAATCTCATCAGTGGATTAATCCTTTTGGTGGATAAATAATCTGAATGTACTCCTGGGTGGTCACTGTAGGCAGATGGGGCATTGCTGGAGGAAATAGGTCACTGGGGGCCTGTCCTTGAGGATTATATCTTAGTCCCTGGCTTTTGAACATGCACATTTTCTCTGTTTCGGTTTCTCTGTCTCTTCTTTGCTTCTTTTTCTTCTCTTTCTCCTTTGCACTGGCATAAACTGAGCAGCTTTCCTCTTCATGCCCTTCCACCATAATGTTCTGCCACATCTCAGGCCCAGAGCAATGGAATCATGTTGGGAACGGAATGAATATAAAGACAGCTGCTTTGTTCTTAGTCATCTAACACTTTATTCTACCAGTCCCTTTTATATTCTTTTTAGTGGTACAAAGCCAAGAGGAATGATCACATAGTGCGCATGCATAAAGCTCATTGTTAAAAGTATAAGGTCAGTTACAGAACACTTCCCATCGGAGGGCTAGAGGAAGCTGGCAAGGAGCTGGGCCCTCCCGGCAAGGAGCTGGGCCCGCTGGCAAGAAGCCAAGGTCAGAAGAAGAGAAATCTGGCCAGACATATCAATTGGCAAAGAGCCCGGGCTAGGGAGAGAGAAGTCTCTGGGCACATCAGTTGGCAAGGGGCTGGGACCAAGTCTTGGTGTTTCAAGACCAGAGACAGCAGGGTGTTCCCGCCTGCTCAGCCTGGCAGCTCTCCCTATAACCATACTTACATGGCCAGGTCTCCTACAGAATCAGCAGCAGACCATGGGCTGAATCTCTAAGACTATGAACTCCAAATAAACTTTTCCTCCTCTAAGTTTTTTTTGTCAGGTATTTTGGTCACAGTGGAGGAAAGCTAACTAACACACTGGCCAGTTGGAAGAGGCTGGAGGCTTGGGGATATTCATGATAACAATCCATTTTCTCACCTCAATCGGGGAGGCACCACTGAACATCATAATCCTATTTGTGTCCCATGTATTTCTATTTTGACATAAAGACTCACATAAGAAAGAACATTCTTCTCTAAAAGGAAAAGAAAAAGAAAAAGATTGGTTTTAGCATTTCACTATTATGCAGAACCCTGATTTGGGGTTTAATATTTATATTTCTACTTTAAGAAAAAACAATCTATTCTTCTAACATATTTTTCATAAAGTGGTATAGAATTAACTAACATGCTTAAGAACCATGTTCATGAGCATATGATATTTTCCTTTGACCTATTTAATGCAGTACAAATATATTTTCTAATATTCATTTATCATTGTTCTTGAACTATAAATTCTGGTCAAGATGGGTAAACACATAGCAGATTTACCCTCTTGTCTAGAATAAGTAAATAAGCTAGAAAAAAAAATAACCAATGGTTTTCAACACACTAAACATCAGAAAGCAATTAACAATGGCCATTGAGAGATGGGAAGCAAATAAGTTGAGTCTTAGCACAGTTACAGCTTATTGCCTCTAAAAGGTTTCTATGCTGTTCACATAGTGAGTTCCAGGAAGCTCCTGGAACACTCCTCAGTAGGGAAGATGAGTGTGTGAATCTGATGAGACCAAAACTGCTGAAGTATGGAGGGAAGAACACTGGAGAGTAAGGGCTGGAGGGAGGAAAGAGAGAAATCAAGTGATAGGAGGAAGGCCCTAGAGAAACGCAGAGGCTCTCCTTATTCAGCAATATGCAAGCATTTGAGGAAACCACCCCTGAGGCTGTAACAAATCTGCTCATCTATATTAGAGAGAAGTATCCCTGGCACCTGCACAGGGCTAGGAAAGTTTCTATTCTCCTCAGTCTGACTGGAAACACCTTAGTTCACAGGGCAGGACTTGGGGCTGAGAACTTAGAATAATTTTGTGTCAGTATATAATTGGCTTTTTTTTTTAGAATTGGTGGAAATCCTAACTTAAAAAATTTCTCTGTAATCTACATGCCATTTCCATTTAAGGTTTGTGTTTCTTTCCTTATTTTCTGCATTAGAATAAATAGTGATCTACTCATATTCTCTTTTTGTTCTTAATTTTTTGTTCAAATAACTAGACATTATGTATTGTTAGAGTCTGAACCTAAAATATCCCCCAAGTGCCCATGTGTTAAAGGTTTGGTTCTCAACTGGGTATTATTGGAAGGTAATTGAAACTTGTAGAGGTAAGGCCAGTGGCAGGTTTTAGATCTCTGGGGAGCATGCTCTGGAAGAGAATTGTGGGACATTTTCTTCCTCTCTCTCTTTTTCTTGTCCCAGAAATAAGGTGAAGAGTTTGCTTACCACACACCTCTTACCATAAGGTGCTGCCTTATGGTGCAGCCCAAAGCAAAGGAGCTTATTAGTCACGAGCTAAAACCTTTAAATCTGTGAGCCAAAAGATATCTTTTCTCTTATTAAGTTGATTTATTTCAGATATTTGCTACATGATGGAAAACAGACTAACACATGTAATATCTCTAATATTTTGTCCTAATGGAGGAAATAACTTTTATTTTTATTATGCTCTCTTACTTACTTTTGTTTAGGTAAATTTTGTGGAGTTTTTTTTTTTTAATACTTTTAATTGAAAGATTATTTAACCCATTCTTTCTCTTTTTTCAAAATAATTTACTCAAGACCTTAAATTTTCCTCTGAGTACTGGCTTTAGTGTCACATTGTTTCAGATAGTTGGTTTTCATTTGAATTATTTTGTATATTCCAACATTTGTAATCTTGACTTCCCCTTTCCCCAGAGAGTTTTTAAGATAGAGTTGTGGGTAGTAGCAATTTAAAAATTGCAATTGTTTTCTCTAGGCTTTCTCATTAATTTATAGATTTATTTTAAAAAGCAGAGTCAGGCTGGTTTAATACTATCATTTAAAAACACCTAAAATGTGTTTTTCACACTTCTGTGTATAAGCACAGCAAAAGCACATTGTGTTATATTATCAAAATCTTTTGAATTACATACTATTCCCTATTATTTCAGAGTAAAGTGACACTTAAATACATTTAAAACAAATTTCTCAAAGTTACAAAAGAATAAGTAAGAAGGCTAACACTCATGACCTCCCTCCAACCTATGCATAATCCTGTTTAAAATCTACTCCAGTAGGCTGTGTTCAAAATGGCATGATTATTCCATCTTACCTTATTTTGGTATTCCTGTTACTCAGCTCCAAATGTAGGTTCCTGAGTCATCTAGCTTATCTTTAGGTAGGTTTCTGTTTCCTATTCTTGGATACCTGTCAGGGTTTTTGTTTGTTTGTTTGTTTGTTTGTTTGTTTTTTAACATAGTGGACTTTATCTTTAGAGAAGTTTTAGGTTCAAAGAAATTTGAGCAGAAAGTAGAGAGAATTCCTATATAACCTCTGACCTGCCCCATAGCCTCCCTCACTATCTTAGTCTGTTTTCTGCTGCTATCACAGAATAACTGAGACTGATGAATTTATAAAGAAGAGAGATTAATTTGGTCATGGTTCTGAAAGCTAGGAAGCCCAAGAGCATGGCACTGATTTTAGAATAAAAGCTTATTGCTTCTCACCATTAAGGATGATGTCAGTTGTAGGGTGTTTGTACATCTGCTCAAATTTAGGAAATTTTCTTCTATTCCACGTCCTTTTCCCCCACAACTTCACCAACACTTATTGTTGTTTGTATTCTTGATAACTGCCATTCTGACTGGCATGAGATGAAATCTTAGAGTAGTTTTGATTTGCATTTCTCTAATTGCTAGAGATGTTGAACATTTTTTTATGTCTCTTGTAAGTCCACTGAGAATCCTTATGATAAAGGGTATTGAATGTTTTAAATGATTTTTATGCTATATAATCATATAATTTTGCTTCTTTTTCCTTTTGGTCTGATGGATTACATTAATTGATTTGAATGTTGAACCAGCCTTTCATACCTGGGACAATCTCAGTTGGTCAAGGTGTATAATTGTTTTCATATACTGTGAATTCAATTAGCTGATAGTTGGTTGAGAATTTTTGCTGGACCACAGTCCTCCCTATTCTCATTGGAAAAGAACTTTAGATGAAATCCAAACTCCTTATTCCCTGTAATATCCACAGGGTTTGGCCTCATCCATATCTTCAGCTTCACCTTGTTCTTTCTCCTCCCTTTCTATTTCCCCTCGGGTACAATGACCTGTCAGCATCCTGAACTTGCTAAGCTCTATTCAACTTTGGATCTTCCTACATATAACAGTAATTCCCATAGGAGCAACCTTTGGACTTCCGCTTAAATATCACTTTTAAAAAGGGCTTTATCTAATAATTTCATTCCCATAGTGTCTCACTCCTGTTTTCCTTGACAAAACCTTGTTTGTTGCCTGATTAATGCTGATCACAGATTATAATTATATTTTTAGGTATTGCCATTATTATTTTGTGACTCTATAAAGCCATTGCAGGTAGGACTATATTCATATATTTTTCTTCTAGTTTATTAACTATTCTATCTCCAACTAATTGCACAGAATCTGAAACAAAATAAACATCTTTTAATTTTAAAAGAATAAGTGCGTAAAGTTAAAACAACTACATAATTTTATAAACACATGTCCAGTACCACACTATAGAGAGAAAAACATTGAATATTAGATAATTGAAAAAAATTCTCTTGCATATGAGGAAAAAAGTGACAAGTTCATTTTTTATTTGTACAAGCTTACTGGACTTCTGTTTATTCTTGATTTGCAATTGTCCCATAACATTTCTGGAACTATTTTTTTTCTCATTAGATCTTTTTTACTCTAGCTATGTATTTGATCCAATAGTATCATTACAGATAGATATTATTTAAAATTTTATTTGGAAAAACCCAGTGAGATTAATTAAACAAGAATGACTCTTGAACACAACACATTCCAATTGCAGAACTCCATGATTAATGTGATGTCATCATATAAAAATATTCAGTGATCTTTGCGTCTGTGAAGTTAAAGATGCTGTCTTCTTAGCAATTGATAAATTATTTTCAATGATGCTATATTAGGCTTAAAACAAGGTCTAAAAATAACAAAGGAATGATATATCCAAAAATGTAGTACAAGTATATGATCATACCAACACAAAAGAAGACAGGCTTCCCAACTGAATGGTAGTTATTTTTTATTATTATTAAATTTACCAGAAAAGAACTTAGAAAACTTTTCCTGTGGAAAAAAAAACTAGATACTTTCTTTCTGTTAACAGTTTGCATTTTTGATCGAATATCCTAATATAGAAAATTGTAATTTTTCTGCCTGCACCATGAAATTCCTTTGAAATTAATCTACAGTGAATGTACTGATTTTATGCAATATTTGCAAGACATTGGATAAAATGGACAGGCATGATTATAGGATTTTAAATATACCCTGAAGGAACAATACAGCCTTTAGCCTTCTGTGTGCATCCTGAATGGTAGAGGGAATTCCAGCTATGTATGAGCATGTCTCAACTTCTGAAGGTGAGACTTCACACTTGGTAGCAGAAACTACAATTGGAATTGTGTTAATTTTTTATTAAATAGGAAATTATATCACTTAAGTTTGCAAAATTTAAAATGTTTGAAAAATTCCTATAGGCTGAAAGTGGATGGTCAGGTTGTAATTGACAGTTATCCTGAATATATTTAAAATTGTTTAAAAAGTAAGTAAGAGACCGTATTATATCTCCAAGAATTATGCTTCTATCTGGAAAAGTAGAAAACTCATGGTGAAAAGGTGATTCCTCAGTCAGACCAAGATTTCTGTCTTTTGAAGACATGACCCCTGCTATGGACACTGAGGTTTTGTTTGTTTGTTTGTTGTGGTGCTGGGCATTGAACCCAGGGCCTTGTGCATGTGAGGCAAGCACTCTACCAACTGAGCCTGACACTGAGTCTTAATGAGTTAGTGGACACTCTGTGAGGGCTGGAAGTTCACTTTATTTGATCAGCATGACACAAGGTAGGTACTGTACTGATACATATTGGTAGAATTAATAAATAAAAGATTAACTATGCAATGCACCTTTCTACAGGGTTTATTATTAATTTAGATGTTGTGATTACTGCTCTGGTCTCTGAAATTAGTTTAACTACTTAGAATAGGGGGAAATAAAGTGGTTGAAAAGCTTATCCAAGCAAATATTAGATAATCTGAAGGTTCTATCAGAATCTGCCTTAATTTTATGAAGGAATTGTTTTAATGTTATGAAAGAAAATAGTTTGAAAAATCATCAGGAGATCTGATAATAAATATCTAGAAAAGGAAGACAGAAATGCTTGTTTTATGACTTTTCAAGTCAATGTTCTTGAAAAAAGATAAAATGATAAGGGAATTGGGGGAAAAGTGGTTGAAAAGCAATATAGATATCTGAGGATTAGTAAAAAGTCTTGAGCAGATGAACATGGAGAATTTTAAGAGATGAATTTGGACAGTTGCCTGGATCACAGTCATCCAGAGTCAATGGACCAAGGTAGAGACAAGGGATTGATTTATTGACCATGAGATCAGAATCTATCATTGGGGTTTTGAGCCAAGGAGTGAGATGACCTGATTATGATTTAAAATGCAAAGTTGGGCTGCTTCAGTAAAATAGTGTGTTGGATGCCAAAATGAAAGTAGGTAGACCTGTTGAGGGTACTATGGTGAACCAGGGATGTAATCAGTATATGAAGGAGGATCAGATTTTCAATATATTAAAAGGGAGAGTGAGTAGGACTTACCGAATGAATGAATAAGTAACATGAGAGGAATAAAAGAGTCAAGGGTGTTGTCAGAATTTGGTCTGAATGGTTGCGTGGACAAAGGAAACATTGATTAGATCAAGAAAGCATGAGAAGTGAAAAGATTTATTGTGGAAAAATCAAAAATTTACTTTTGTAATTACTAAACACACATTTATTTGGAGGCGTCAATTAAATGATTGCAAATGCCAGTTTGAAAATTAGAGGAGACACACTGGTGAAGACAGACAATTTCAGAGTGCTTTAAGCATTTACACCTTAGAAAAAGAAAGAATGTCCAAGTAAAGATACTAAAAATAGGTTTTGATGAATTTATAGGACATCTATATGACTATGTGATAATTATTTGGTCACACATCAGGCCACATAAAATACTATGATTTTATTGTGTTCTTTTCTCCCCATCCTCATCTCAAATTAATTTTGAGGTCTCCACCTCCAGTACCACAGAATGTGATTTTATTTGGGGACAGGGTCTTTTTGGAACACATCAAATTAAACTAAGGTTATAAAGGCTACCCCCATCCAATATGACTGGTGATCACTTAGAATGGGAAATTTGGAAACAGGGAGAACAACACATGAACACAAAAATTGGTCACCAGCAAACCAAGGATAGAGACCTAGAACAGCTCCTTGCCTGACAGTCTTCTGAGAAAATCAACACTATCAATACCTTTACTTTGAATTTTAGTGTGCAGGACTCTGAGACAAACCACTCAGTATATGCTACTGTTACAGCAGCTCTAGCAAACAAATACAGCCTTGCTACTGGGAAGTGGGGCTCTGCTGCAATAAATATCCAAACATGTGAAAGTAGCTCTGAGATTGAGTAATGGGGAGATGCTACAAGAATTTTGAGATTGTGATAGAAAAAGCCTAGGTTTCCTTGAAGAAACTGGAGCTAGACATATTGAAAGGTGATTCTGGTGAAGACTCAGAAAGAAGAGAGCTGTAGAGAAGGTATTCTTTTCTTAGAAATCACAAACATCATGAGCTCATGAGCCCAAAGTTTCTAGATATATGTATGCTAAGATGCTTGTGACTGTGCAATAGATGTGTTATTGGAAAGTGGAGGAAGAGCAATCAATCACTCTTAAAAGTTGTAGCTTTAGTGACTAATTTGTAGCTTTAGTGACTAAAACAGTGACTCTAGGTCTATGATCTTAAAATCATAATTTATTTCACTCACTCTCAATATGCAGGTTGCTTTAAGGGTATCTCAGGTATTACACCTGAGATTCTTGTAGCATCTACCCATTGACTTTATACAATTGCATCTTTTTATAGAATTTCTCTTTCATTCATTGTTATATCACTTCTCACTTAAACTCATCATAAGTATGGCTTCCTCTGAGAAACCTTCCCAGATTCCAGGAGGCTTAGCAATTCCACCACTGTGCAACCATAGTACAGCATAAACAAACAATGACTCTTATTAAATTTGTCTTTATTGTATGACTTCATCAATATATACCAAATCACTTAGGCCAGAAAATCCTATATTATTCAACTTGGTAAACCAGGTATCTACAGCAGGTAGATTGATGCAAATAGATGCTTCTTACACATATTTTAGAGAATGAATAGATAAAGATTATAATACTTCTAAGGAAGCTTCCATTGCTTTGTAGGTAAACTGCTTTAATATCTGGACTCAGCATCTATAAAGGAATAGATGGAACACAGGAGCAATACAACTTACTTTGTCCTCTTGGGCCTCACACAGAACCCAAAGGAGCAGAAAGTACTTTTTGTTATGTTCTTGCTCTTCTACATCTTGACCATGGTGGGGAATCTGCTCATTGTGATGACCATAGCCTTCAGTAAGACCCTGGGCTCACCAATGTACTTCTTTCTTGCTAGCTTATCATTTATGGATGCTGTTTATTCCTCAGTTTTCTCTCCCAAGTTGATTTCTGATTTGTTCTTTGGGGAAAATACCATATCCTTCAAGCTTTGCATGGCTCAGCTCTTTACAGAACACTTTTTTGGTGGATTGGAGGTCTTTCTTTTGTTGGCAATGGCCTATGACCGCTATGTGGCTATCTGTAAGCCCTTGCATTATTTAATTATTATGAGGCCACAGGTGTGTGTTGTATTGCTGGTAGTTTCCTGGGTTGGAGGATTTCTGCACTCCACAATTCAACTAAGCACCATTTATGGGCTTCCATTCTGTGGCCCCAATGTCATTGATCATTTCATATGTGACATGTACCCCTTATTGAAACTTGTCTGTATTGACACTTATGTCATTGGCCTCTTAGTGATGGCCAATGGGGGACTCATCTGCACAACTGTGTTTCTGCTCTTACTTGTGTCTTATGTTGTCATCTTCCACTCTCTGAAGAACCTGAGTCAGGAAGGGAGGTGGAAAGCTCTCTCGACCTGTGGCTCCCACATCACTGTGGTTGTCCTCTTCTTTGTCCCCTGTATTTTCATGTATGCAAGACCCGCTAAGACGTTCCCCATTGACAAGTCATTGAGTGTGTTTTACACAGTCATAACCCCCATGCTGAACCCCTTCATCTACACTCTGAGAAACTCAGAGATGACAAACGCTATGAAGAGACTCTGGGGAAGAAAAGGAGTAAGTTTCCCACTATGAGGAGAGTCATTTCACTCTAAATCTGTATCCTTGGGACATATAAGATTTCTTAAAACTAACACTAAATTATCTTTTCTTCAAATCATTTCTGATCAGTGTAATTAAAGAACAAACCATGTGTTTGTGCCATGAGTTGAGTTCCCTGCTATAATATAAGCTCTGTAATGTTTTGTTTATCACTGCCCTGGACCACTGTAATGCACATATAGTAGAGAGTCCATAAATTGTATGTAATAAATTAATGAATGAAATTTTTGCAGTATTGCAGTGGTTTAATTTCTCCCTTAATTTTATTCCTCACTTTGGTGCTCTTTGTCTTATATTTAGATATTTTTTATTCTTTTAATTATAGTTGCTAAATATGTAAGTGCTTATAAACTCTCATTTTCATTTGAAAACAGTTGTGTCACATGTGTAATTTTTATAGAATAATCTTCCTTCTAAAATAAAAATGCAACATGTAATAGGTGATGATTTTAAAAGTAGACCAAAACAATATGTAGAATGAGTGTCCCTATCCCAGAGTCTCTCAGTGCTACTCTCAGATACATGCACTGCGCTGTTTCTATGATTCTTCAAGAAATCTTATCATTTGTGACAAAAAAAAAGATGAACTTGAAGGACATTATGCTAAGTGATATAGGCCAGACACAAAAGGACAAATACTACATGCTGTCATTTATATGTAGAATCAAACAGCAACTCAGAGCAGAAAGCACAATGGGAGCTGTAATGGCCTGGAGAGAGGAAAAGAGCGGGAAGCACTTGTCAAAGAGTACAAAACTCTATCAGGTAAGATAAATGATTCTGGTATCTAATGTATAGCATGGTAGCTACCATCAATAACTCTGCATTGCCCTTAGCACTTGATAGGAAGGTAGATCTTAAGTGTTCTCATCACAAAAAAATTCATAAAAGAAGTTTTCATCATGAGTGTCAGTGATGTGTTAATTAGCTTTATTTGGGTAGCTTTTTCACAATGTATTCATATATCAAAACATCATGTTGTACACCATAAGCATGTATGATTCCTATTTGTCAATTATACATCAGTAGGCCTTTTTATAAGCAGGCAGAGCATAGATTTATTGAAAGGGAAAGAGAGTATAACACTCCATAAAATAGAATGGAGGGTGTTGAGATATATCAGAAGAAAAACTATAATATTGCTGCTAAAAATATAACTACCCATCAATTTAATTTACCATTTCTTTATAGTTTGCCTATAAAGTTTATTCCAGAGAGAGTCACAGTTCATTATTGTGATTCCACTTTACTTAGGTTGTCTATTTCTCTTTGTAGTTATGTCATAAACTTGATGACATAACTACATAACTTCATTTTGAGGTTGGTTTTTCAGTTTAGAAATGGCTTCTTTTTCTCTATCTGGCCTTTCTGGCATACACTTATACTAATGTTATTTTCAATGATTTTGGCATTTCTTACTGCTAATATTCTAACATGGTTATTTACTTTTCCTGTTGGGTTGGCTTGGCTGTATATCCAGTATAATTTTAAATAATAGTGATGATGACAGCTGAAATAATCTTCATTTGTATTTTATTGTTTTTTGTTAAAATGGAGAAGGGTATGGTATTTCAAAGTACCTTCTTAGCAGTTATGTACAAAGCTACCCAATTTTATCTTTGTATATATCAATATGGTCAATTATATCATAGAATTTTAATGTGGTAAATTATCTCAGAGTTTATTAACTATGCTAGTGCAGTGTTATATGGTTTTCTTGTATTAATGGATTCTTGTGATTTTTAAAAATGATTTCTATATTGATTTTATTAGTAAAATAGTAGAGATTTATATCTATCTGTACAACTTTTTTGCAATTTTATATACTAAGCTGTATCCAATCACCTTTTTTTCCATTGTTTTGTTTTTTGTTATTTTTTTAATTTTTAATATGTTCTAGTTATACATGACAGTGAAATGTATTCTGACATATTGTACACAAATGGAACACAATTTCTCATTCCTCTGGCTATAGATGGTGCAGAATCATACCATTAGTGTAATCATACTCATATATAGGGTAATAATATCTGTCTAATTCTACCATCCTTCCCATCCCCACAGCTCCACCTCTCCCCTCACTCTCGTCTGCACAATCCAAAGTTCCTTTATTCTTCCTACCACCCCCACCCCTGCATTATGGATCAACATCCACTTATCAGAAAAAAATCTATTTGGCCTTTGTTTTTTAGGATTGGCTTATTTCACTTAACATGATATTCTCTAGTTCCATCCATTTACCAGCAAATTCCATAATTTCATTCTTCTTTAAGGCTGAATAATATCACATTTTGCATATGTACCACATTTTCTTTATTTATTCATATGTTGAAGGGCATCTAGTTTGGTTCAGTTTAGTTATTTTGAATTGAGCTGCTATAAACACTGATGTGGCTATGCCACTATTCTTGATAACTTCATTCAGAATGATTCTAAATGAAGTTAGATGAAAGGCTCCTAAAGTGCAAGAAGTAAAATTAAGAATCAATAGATGGGAAGGATTCAAACTAAAAAGCTTCTTCTCAGCAAAGGAAACAATCAATAATGTGAAAAGAGAGCCTAGAGAACACGAAAAAAATTTTACCACACACCTCAGATACAGCACTAATCTCCAGGATATATAAAGAACTCAAAAAACTTAACACAAAAAAAAAAAAAAAACCCACAAATAACCCAATCAATAAATAGGCTAAGGAATTGAACAAGCACTTCACAGAAGAAAAACAATTGATCAACAAACATATGAAAAAATGTTCATCATCTCTAGCAGAGAAATGCAAATCAAAGCTACTCCAATCACCTTTCAATAAGTTAATCTCCAATTTTTTTATTCCTTTGGCACACTTAATGTATACTTTCACACTTTCTGTTAGCACATTTTAGTTTCTTTTTAATAGATGTGCAGTCACCCATTATATCTGCCATATTTTAATGAAGCCTTCTCTACTTAATTGTTTCTATGTTTTATTATGAAAGATTCCATTAAGAATACTTGTATGTTTCCGGGGCTGGGATTGTAGCTCAGCGGTAGAGCTCTTGCCTCGCATGCGTGAGGCCCTGGGTTCGATCCTCAGCACCACATACAAAGCAATAAAATAAAGACATTGTGTCCATCTACAGCTAAAAAAATATTAAAAAAAAAAAGAATACTTGTATGTTTCCATGGACACATTCATCAGTTTCTCTAAATAAACACCTGCAAGTGAACCAAAAGTTATGTTTTACCTTGAATTAATACCATAGAGTAGCTTTCCATGGTGACTACATCACCAGCAGTGTAAAAGAGCCTGCTGCTTCTCATCTTTAGCAACATTGACAATGTCGAGTGTTTTAGACTTTGCCAAGCTAATATGTAGCAGTGGAATTTCCTACTTACTATAATTTGGCGTTTTCCTTATTACCACTGAGCTAATCATCTTTTAAAATGTTCCTGTCATCTATAAATTTCTTGTTCATACATTTGCCTGTTAATCTATTGACCATTGAACTTTTTTTCTTACTTTTAGGAGTGATTTTTGCATTCTGCTTTTTTGGTACTTATATAGATTACAAATATACTCTCCCAAGCAGTGACTGCTCTTTTAACTGTCTATGGTGTCTTCATATCATTCAAAAGCAGTTTAAATAGCCTCATATATTTATTTATATCTGTTGATTCATTTATATCTCATTCACAAGTGTTTACTAGTCTACATCATGAATACATTGTCCAATATTGTCTTCTGACAAGTTTTTAAGAGGAATCTGGAATTTATTTTCATAGTTCTGTAAAACATGAATCTAATTTTATTTTAAGTCCCTCAAAGAACTCCATATTTGCTTTCATGACTGAGTCAAAATTCCCACTCATGTATATTTCTATATGAATAAGCATGGAATTCCAGGTCTCACTTATACCTAGCTATTATTAGTCTACCAAAAGGTGACAAAGTAAAAGAAGACAATAACTATTTTGCCTAAAAGTTCTGCAACTGTTTTTTGGGTTTTTGTTTTGTTTTGTTTTGTTTGTTTATTTACACACAGATATTTAAAGGTAAAGCAAGAGCTCTTTCTTTATAAGCTCCCAAGCTTATTGACTATTAGAGACTAATTTTAAATATTAATTCTAATAATAGAAGTTTTTCATATTAATGTCTCTAGCTTGTTATCTTTTTTCTTAGTACAAAAGTGATATGGGGCTGACAGTGTGGCTCAGTGGTGGAACACGTGCCTGGCATGCACACATCTCTGGGTTCAAACACTGCACAAAACCAACTAGAAAATGTGTTAAGCAAAGAATAGAAGTATGTAAGATACACTATTCAAGGTGAAGTTTGGGCTGAATAAAACACCATCGTATAATGTCATTTGCAAGAAAAATGGATGAATTGGAGCAAAATATAATTTTGAGCAAAATAAGTCAAACTCAGAGAGAGAAGCCCTCTATGTTTTCTCTCATATGTGGAAGCTAGAAGGAAAAAAAATTAGGGAAGACAAGGACCCTATAAAATTAGAAGGGAGACCAGTGGAGAAGTAGAAGGGGATCAGGGAGGGAGGAGAGGAACCTGGAAGAGGTGTTGGGGAACGAAATTAAAGAGATTGTGTTTCTGTGTGTACATAAATGTGCCACAATGAAACCTACTATTCTGTATAATTAACATACACAATTTCTAAAAAGGTGAAGCTTTGGAAAGAATATGGGCAAACCTTGCAAAACCAACAAAAAGATGAAATAAACATGGGCATGCATTCCAGATTACACAGCACAAGAATCCCTTGGAGTTCCTTTCCTATCTTCATATATGAATACATGACCAGTGAAACTCCTTATCACATACAACCACAAGAATGGGATCAGAATTAGAATAAGTTATATTCTATGTATGTATAATATGTCAAAATACACTCTACTGTCATGCATATCTAAAAAAAACAAGTAAAAACTAATTTAAAAAAAGAAAAACAAAGGCAAATGCCTCTTTGCATCACTCACAAAAACATAAATTATTCTTCTCTAGAAACAATGCATATTTTAAACCCAGAGGAGATAGAAAAGCAGAGAAAAGAAGACGCCTATGGAAGGTTAGGAAAGGCTGGAGGTAGACATAATAATATCAAATAAACATCCTGGGAGTTTATTGTGTACCAGACACTGCATTAAAAACTTCATGTAGATTATTTAGTGGAGTTTTCACAGTAACACTTTGGAACACATATTACCTTTGCCACTTGCCCTGAGCTTTATTGAGGTATACATGTAATGCCTTAGAAAGAAGAATGAACACCCTGGCATTGCTACATGCAGGTAGACCTGGGGAATGTCATGCTAAGTGAAATAAACCAGATATGTAAAGACAATCAGCCTTATCAAACATGTGGATCTGAAATATCCTGACTTTTCCTTCGAAGACAGGCATCAAAGACTTGTAGAAATCTGACACTTCCTCAAGTCCATGCCTCAGGTAAACATAGGAAATCAGGTTCAGACTCTGGTTGATCTGCCTCCAGAGCCTAGCTCTCAAACTCTCCACCGTCCTGCAGCAGCTACACTGCTGATGTCACACAGGGTGACAGGAGGGACAGATGCCAGGCCTGGGTGTACATGAGGCTTCAGACATGGGTAAGCATGCAGATATTAAGTTATGTCCTGCCACTCTTCTGGCTCAGTTAATTACCACACAGATTCAAAGGATATCAACACAGATTGCTCTTTAAAGAATCAGAATAACTGACTGAGCTTCAAAACCAGATAACCTTGATTAATCAATTAACCACATCACAGAACACCCATGTCCTCATTTACAAAATGTGAATAACAACAACTCAGGACATGTGGATTCTACAGAGCTGTTTTATCAAGGTAACCAACACCCTGACGGAGCAGGTTCCTGCCCAGGAAGTGTGAGCAGCCTGGGAAAATAAAAAGTCTGAAATAATCAGTAATAAATAAAGACAGAACCAGAAATTAGATATAAAAAGAGGAGCATCTGATGGGTTTTCCAGTCCTGATAAGAGCTGGAACTGAGCAACTGAAAAAAGGCCCCAATTCTTTACATAAGGGGAAGTACATCAAAGACAGGGATAAGGTTTCAACAGGAGGAGTCTTGTTTCTGTGCTTGCTTCTTGGTGTAGAAGGGGTCTTGCAGTAAACGGGTTGATTGGTATTTTGGCAAGCCACACCCATCTCCAGGGCTATACTAGAACTTGAGCAGTGAGCTAGGCAGGGAGCCACCTAAACCAGGCATTCTCAAACCAGCAGGTTCCTACTGGGATACCAGGCTGATACCAGGCTTTCCTGTCTAATGGTTCCAACATCGCTCAGTTTACCCATGGCTCATAGATGGCCCCCGGCACTGTTTTATAATACAATTATTATACAAATCAAGTGAAAAAGCCAAATAAATCATAAGAGTCTATGAAGAAGAATGACATGACAGAATAAGAGGATATACAGTCGTAAAAATAAAAGTCTTGTTTTTTTCATTTGCAGAAATAAAGTCACTTTTATTCCTCATTTACCCCTTACCATCCCCCCACAATGTCTTACAGTGTCAAGAGCTTTCTCATGGCAGTTTTTACCTCTTCATTCCTCAGGGTATAAATGAGTGGATTCAGCATAGGTTTCAGAATCCCATAGAATACTGCCATGTGCTTGTCCATAGGTAAAGTGGATGATGGGCGCATGTAAATAAATATGCAGGGCACAAAGAACAAGGCCACAACTGTGAAGTGGGCCCCACAGGTGGAGAGGGCTTTGCGTCTCCCCTCTGCACTGTGGGACCTCAAGGTGTGCAGGATCACCATGTAGGAGGCAGCCAGCATGAGGAAGTTCAACAGGCAGATCACACCACTGTTGGCCACCACCAGCAGACCAATGGCACGTGTGTCGGTGCAGGCGAGCTCCAGCAAAGGGTACAAGTCACACACAAAGTGATCGATCACATTGGGCCCACAGAAGGGCAACTGCAGGACCAGGAGGAGCTGAAGTGATGAATGCAGGAAGCCCCCCAGCCAAGCCACCCCCACCAGCATGGTGCAGAGATGCCTGGTCATGATGGTTGTGTAGTGCAGAGGCTTGCAGATGGCCACATAGTGGTCATAGGCCATCACCGTGAGCAGAATGATCTCAACACCTCCCACAAGTGGGCTCCAAAGAGTTGAGCCATGCAGCCCTCATGAGAGATTGTTGTCCCCTCATACAAGGAGTCAGCGATGAGTTTAGGGGCCAGAGAAGAAGAATAACAGGTGTGAATAAAGGAGAAGTTAGCCAGGAAAAAGTACAGAGGGGAAACCAGGATGGAGCTGGAGGCGATGGTGACCACAACGAGCACGTTGCCACCAACCATGGCCACATAAACCATCAGGAAGACCACAAAGACGGTTCTCGTGTCTCTGAGAGTCCCAGCAGGAAGAATTCCGTAATATTGTGAGATGTTCCCATGGAGTCCAGGGACACTGAGAACCCAGGCACAGTGCTGCCTGTGATGTCGAGAAGCACAAGTGAGAGTTAATTCCAGGGGTGGGATTGTGACAAGCTTTTCTCTGGCAAAGCCATTTCCCTTTGTCCCTCTTAACCTTCCTCTTTTCCGAAGATCTTATACCAATTGATGCTGTTAACTACAAAAATGTGAGCATGTCTGTTAAATTTAACATCACTGGGGACTAGATATTCCAGTTGCTAGCTGAAAATAATAACTAAATTATTTCAGTTTGTGATTGTTTTATCTGGGATTGAACATTCAAAGGACATTAATTTTCTAATCAAAATTGTGCATGTCTGATCATTTTTGGCACAAATAAGATGGCATTTGGGTAAAACATGAATATTTTGGATCTCCTGAAATCTCTGCCTTGTGGTCTGTACCTTTTGAATTAAAGCTTTCTTCTCAGACTTCACAGAAGGGTTTGCTGAGCTGTGAGTTGGTGATTCCAATGGGAACACAAATTGATGTAATCAAACTGAAACACAATGGGGTGAAAATGACTTGGTTGCACATGGAGACTCATCCTGCTCCTTTCTCTCCTTGCTATTTCCTCCCTTTCTGTCCCCGTACAGTGCAGAGCACATGTCTAGGAAGCAGCCTGATTTGCTTTTGCCCCTTGATTGTCACCATCATCACCACCACAAGCAAGAGCTTTTCACTTGGCCAGGACCCAAGTGAATGTATATTTGGGACAAAACAGGTGTTGATGTGGGTGTATTTCATCATAAACACGGAAAATGTCCTAACACTCATCCTCAAACAGAACATAAAAATACAGAGAAAATATAGTTATGAAGAGTATATAGCAGTACAACCAAATAAGAAGTTTACCTTGATAAGCTGGTATATCTCTGGAATTTAAATAAAACATTTGTTTAAAAAACAGTTGTCGCGAATGGCACTAATAATTACTCAGAGGTGGATTGTCTTTAAATGTAAGCATATATTTGATCACACCAATCATCAAATATAAACAATTAATGCAAAAAATGTTGGGTGTGCTGCAGCACCCCAACTGGCATTCAATGTGCACTAAACACTATAAACAAGTCACACTATCCTAGGGAAAGTAAACAGTACAAGTAATTCATACAATCCTAGGGCAACCTTGAGCCCCAAAATACCTCCAATGCCACGTGACTTCTCTTAGCCAAAGACCAAATGTTGTCCAGTGGTTCTCTTCAGCTGACAGCTGGATGTCAGGGAATGGTGGAGTTGATCCAGGGATGGACAGTAAGGCAGCCAGTCTCACTGATGTCCTTGGAGCAAAAGCCCCCAGTATTGCAGGACACACAGTTTAAATACAGTTCCAAATTGGTGGTGTATGTTGGTGATTGGTTAGACCCAGTGAAAGTCAATGTCCATTGGCTACGTTCAGTAAGATGATGTAATTACAACTGGACACGTTATTTGCACATATCCATGGAGCTGTGCTCCCTATCAATTTTAACTAGTCATTGCTAAGCATGCCTATGGTTAGTGCTCCCTACAACTCCTTATCAATTGCAGGCAGACATGACTCAGCCCATGGTCTTTCCTTTTCCTGTTCCCCCTTCCCTTCCCTTCATTCCCTTTTGTCTAATCTACTGATTATCTATTCTTCCTTTCTCTTGTTGTGGGTTTAGCTTCCACATATCAGTGAAAATATTTGACCTTTAATTTGGGGGGGACTTTATTTCACTTAGTACAATAGTCTGCAGGTCCATCCATTTACTCACAAATGTCATAAAATCATTCTTCTTCAGTGAGCTGGTGTTATGGTTTGGATATGAGGTGTCCTCTAAGAGATCATATGTGAGCCAATGAAGGAATGTTCAGAATAAGATTTTTAGGTTATGAAGATTGTGACCTAATCAATGGATTAATCCATATGATGGATTAACAATGGATTAATAATTTGACTGGTTAATGGGTGGTAACTGTAGGCAGAGACAGCATGGCTGGAGGATGTAGGTCATTAGGAGTGTGCCCTTGGGGATTATATGGTAAATGGCTCCTTGCACTCAAGCTTTCTCTGCTTCCTGAGCTGCTTTCCTCTGCCCTGCCCTTCCTCCATAAATTTTCATCTTGGGTTCAGAGCAATGGAGTCAGCCTGCCACAAACCTAACCTCTGAAACCATGAGCCAAAATAAACTTTTTCTCCTCTAAGTTATTAAGTACAGTGGTCACAGTGACCAATAACAGCTGACCAAAACAGCTGATTTGGGCTATATTGGTATTCCAATTTACAATTCAAACCTTTGTATTTTGTCTTGATTTTTTTGAAATGTCAAATAATAATTATATATTTTTTATTTGTTCTCTTTAGACATACTTGACAACAGAGTATATTTTCACATACATATCTGGAGTATAACTGATTCTAATTAGGATAATAATTATATATTTATGAGATGCAGTGTAATGTTTTGATACATGTATACAGATGCTTTTCAACTTACAGTGTTGTTATATCCCAAGAAACCCATCATACACTGAAAATATTATAAACCAAAATGTATTTAACACATCTAATCTACTGAAAATATTTTTTCTGCATCTATTAAAATGATCAAATGTTCTTCATTTTTTAATGTGATGTATCACATTTGTTGGTTTGCACATGTTGAACCATCCTTGCATCTAAGGGATGCATCCACTTGAACATGGTAAATGACTCTTTTAATGTGTTATTGGATTTAGTTTGCCTGTATTTGTTGAGGATTTTTGAATTCATGTTCATCAGGAATATTGGCATGTAGTTTGGATTTATTTTAGTGTCATTGTCCAGCCTTGATTTTAATATAATTCAGACCTCACAAAGTGATTTTATCAGTTTTCACTCCTCTTCAACTTTTTAGAACATTTGAGAAGTCTTGGCAGTAATTCTTTAAATGTTTGATAGAATTTAGCCATGAGGCCATGTGCTCTGGTCTTTTCTTTGATAGGATAATTTTTATTACTAATTCAATCTCCTTACTTGTTATTGGTCTGTCCATATTTCCTATTTCATCATTATTCATTCAGTGGGGTGTGTGTGCCTAGGAGTTAACCTATTTCTTCTAAATTGCCTAATTTGATACTTCAAAAAGTATCGTTATCCTTATTTATGATATCACTTGTAATATCATCTTTCACTTCTGATTTTATTTGTCTTCATTATTTCCTAGTTTAAAGTTTTGCCTTTTGTTTATTTTTTTTTTTTTTTTTTTTTTTTTTTTTTTTTTTGGTACTGGGGATTGAACTCAGGGGCACTCGACCACTAAGCCACATCCTCAGCCCTATTTTGTGTTTTATGTAGAGACAGGGTCTCACTGAGTTGCTTAGCACCTCGTCATTGCTGAGGCTGGCTTCAAACTCGTGATTCTCCTGCCTCGGCCTCCCAAAGTGCTGGGATTACAGGCATGCGCCACCACACCCGGCTCTTTTGTTTATCTTTTTAAAGATAAAACTAGCCCTTAGCATTTGCAGGCAAATGGATGGAACTGGAAAGCATTATGCTAAATGAAGTAAGCCAATCCCAAAAAACCAAATGCCGAATGGTCTCTCTGATTAGTGGATGCTGATGAATAAGGGAGGTGGGAATGGGAAACATAAGAGAAATAGAGAAACACTGGATGCGACATGGGGGAGGCGGGGGGCAGGAAAGGGGAATGGGTATAGTAAAGATGGTTGATAAAAAATATATATAAATATATATATAT